>DWEC01001908.1:0-12469 GCA_018245735.1 Microceris miodesmiata
CGTGAACCCGGCGGTGTGCGCCGGCAACGTGCGCGTGGCGGGCCGCCACGGCCTGCGCGCGCTCGCCGACTACTGCGCCACGCTCGCCACTTAAACTATCCATTCTATATACTTGTATGTATGCATTTATGTAATTTACGTGACCGTAGGTGTAGGTGGACGCTTCGAGACGGATGAAAGGCGACAATATGTATCGATTGTTTATTCTTCTAGCTGTAGCTCATTCTTCTGGCTATAAATGGCTATAGCATTCTTCTTTTGTTTTGCTATGAGTTCATTTATCAAGGTGGACTCGACATATAAGTACATAATATAATAGTAGTAATCCTTTGTGAAATGTTATAGTTTAAAGTAACTACTGAAATAAGAGCTTCTGAGATAAGCAACTTACATATAATAATATACCAAGACAGGGGCGGGGGATGGGGTATCTAATCATCAACTAATTAATATAAAGCCTATACAACTTGGCAAATCGTTTGTCTTATTTATTTACAATTTTTCTGTAATATAAATAAGGATAAATTAATGTAGTCCACCCACAATTTTTGACCACATTGGAGCATTTCGGAGCATCTAGGGACATCCCAGTGTCTGCTATTGTCATTATTGTCTATCAGTCATTCTGATCTTACCATTTTCTGTATTTAATTTTAATACACCATAAATTACTTTTGACGTATTTTTAAATAAGAATAAGTGCATTCTGCTGTTGGCTTCACCTGTTAGAGCATAGTTTTATGGCTTTCCACCTACAAAGCTCTCCTCAAAGTAGATATAAATAAAAGAATATATATCCACGTATCTATTATATCGAGAAAGATAATTTGTCATAAGAATTTTATTTTTGTTTGATACATTGAATTTTTATTTCGAAAATGTTCAATATAAGCAGAAATCTTGTTTCTTCTACCATCTTATTATTATATGGAAAAATCCATGTAATAATATAACTTACACATAAAAAACTATGTTAAATCTGCAGCTATAAGACTATTGACTGAATTATCATGCAGCTATCTCTAGATCTGATACTTTCTATTAAAATCTATATAAATCAATATTAGGTATGTGATTAAGATCAGAAGATATCCTCATAGAAGTAAGGCATTGAGTATTAAGTGGAAGTACAGACAAATTTAACTCTCTCTGGCATATCAGACACAATTTAATTCCTAATAAACTGTTATATGCAGAACAATTATGTATGTGTTAATGTTTTAATAATGACATTGCTGTATATTGCAAGGGTACTTTTAATGTATGACCTTTCTGCATGAATGTGTTTTAGTTTTAACTAAATTGTGAAAAAGGTGTTTTAATTTAACAAATAAATCACTTTGTCTCTATGTTTTGAAAACTAATTGTGTTTAGATTCTAGTGATTTGCTAAGAACAAAGTTTCCCCATCATTTACTATATTTTAATAATGATCTTGTTTTTAATATATCCAGTTATTCTAAGCATCAAATTAATTCACCATAGTAGATTGAACTCATGTTTTTCAATAATCCTGTTTGTAGTACTTTTATTCTGTGAATATTTAGTTTGTGTTTCTACATTTAACTTTCAGGCCTAAATAATGTATTACTTGTTAATACTATTGTGCTAAAACATTAGCATCTCTTTGTGCCTTGTTGAGCGATTGAATCCTTTTTCTGTATTTCTTTGATAACCACTAATTACGGTATAGTTTTGAAGTATACTATTGGTATGCCATATGACCAACATGTCAATCCTGAAGATGAACGTTTTCCACATGGGTGGGTCTTTTGTAGCAATTTTACGAGCATATTTTGATGGCATAATTGTCTTTAGATTATTTACGATAATAGGAAGAGTTGTTCTTGGTTCGAAAGCCTTAAGTGGTTGTTGGCCATCTGTTTTGAAATTGTTTCTTAATTCATCTTCAATTCATTGAAGTTCTCAATTTTTTTTTAAAGTTAACTATTAGGCATAGCACTATCTTGTTATTATCTTTTGTGGTGTAGTGTTTTTATTCCCATAAATATCGTTCTTTATTATCTTATCTAATGTTTTTATTACTTACTGGTTAAATCCCTTAAAAGTAAATTATAGTAATTGTATTAAATAAAACTGCACTGTTCAATTTACTCATCTATGTAAGCTTTTTAGGAAAGTTCCGTAATAAAATTAATATCACGTGATAAGGTGTGTTTAGTAATTCAGCTGGGATATAATGTCACATGAGACGAATACCACTTCAGGCATAATGTCATCTCGAACATTATCTTACATTAGACGTTACTTCGTATTGAATACTAATAATATTGTAGCTCGCCTTTAAATGTAGTCAAATTCCACTGCCCTCGTTCGCCGACCGAATGCCGCTATTCTCCTATATGTCTGATTGATGTTATATAACTGGGTGTCCTCGTACGAAAATGAACTCTTTGGCAGTAAATTTAAGGGACGCTTTATGACTGATTGTGTAAAGTTATCGAATTTAATGTAAGGTAATGGGTATATAGTGTAATTGTATAATGAATAATTTTGTATAAGTTTGTTATTGCCGAATTTTATTATATTAAAGAAAAATTGAAGTCCATTAATAATAAACTTCTATGTTGTTTACATTGTAATTGGTTTTTTGATTCGTACTTTGTATTTGCGTTTTTATTTTAAACGCAACGCACGATATTTTGAAATTAACTACATCTGTTTATGGACCGTGTAATATGGATACTTGTTAATAGTGTTGCCTATATTTTTGTTTTTTTATGAGTTGTTCCTGAATTTTCAAAGTGTCATCCGTTGATAACTCGACGTTGTAAGTATACTCATACTTGTGTTTGATTTGGGTAAAGGCTTTTAATATCATGCGTATAATTTGATAGTCCGTCGTAAATAAATTAGACATTTTTTTATAGAGTTCATAGTAACTCAAATTACATGATTGCATTACAAGTGCTTCCATTTTTAAATTTCAATTTATTTTTGGTATCGTAATCAGTTTAAAATAAAAGCTATTGTTTTATATATCATGTTTATTGCCAGAATCATAATGTGATAAGACCTCGTTGGCCAACATGTTTTTTTTCTTTGATTACATTACAGTTTCGAAATGGCCTTGATTCAGTGTTGCCAATTGAATTTCCAACAGAATATCTGTACATTCTGTAGGTAAGTGTTTTTTCTTCTATATAATTTTTTTTAACCCGGTACAGCCAATAAATTAGTTTGTAAATATGAATTTCTTGTGACGCATATTTCCTTAATTTTTTCTGTTTATTAATTGCGAACACTACATATGTATAAGTAGGTATTACTATAGCATTGACTATAGATTTTATGTCAATATATAGAGCTAAGTTCATAATATCAGTGTACTGTATAAATTGTAGGACTAAAAATAGATTTTATTGTTAGTAATGCTGTTCAACTATTTCTATGATATATAATAGCCATATCGTCTTCGGGGATTTTTTTATATCACAGAAAGTATTGATCCAAAGTAATTTGAACATATTGTAAATGATTTTAACAACACATGAAATATGAAAATATTTCATTTCTTGTATTGTGTATTGTGACAATCATTAGAATAATTGCATCTGTTGAATATAGCATTTTTATATGTATTTGTATAATGATAATATTAAAATTAAAACAGCAATTGGACTTGTTATAAAAAATCTCAAAGGAAAATGGTAGTTAACAGCCACTTGGAAATTTTGAGCTTAGTTATTTAATACGTGTAAGACTATGAAGAAATATGCGAATTTCGAGTACAATCCTGGTACTGCATTATGATGCTATGTATTTTTTATTTCAAGTCTCAAATATTATTTTTTCTCTGAAATTTCAGTTTTGAATATTTTTCTATAATATAATTTAGTTTAAAATATGCATGATTATGTTTTAAAAAAAAACGTATTAATTAATTTCTCTAATTTTGCTTTACATTTATAAATGTACATTTATATTAAGTATCAGTAATCACTTGTATTCATAGATTTATTGCTTATTTTGTATCCGAAAATCTATTTCTATCATAATAGGTATCAATGTCATACTAAAAAACGATGTTCTTTGTAGACTCTTGTATCTTCTTTATATTTGAATGACTCGCATACAGTTAGCGGATCTAAAACTAAAGTGACCCTGTATTGTGAGAGTCAAATATCTTTTAAACATATATGTAGCATTTATAGGCCTCATATACATAATTTTATAGCTAAACAATACAAATATTCGTATTTATATCATACAATAGTTAGTTTTGGCTAATAATCGTAACCACAACATCCGCGACCAAGAGACACTGATTTGCAACTGCTATGCATAAGGCGAAGGACGGTTGAGCTGTACTTTAACCGACCGGTGTTTTCTTTGTGCTATTCGTGGCTACCACGAGTATGCATTCACTCCGTGGCCACTGTTATGGCTTGAAAAGGCATCCATCCATAAACTCCGCTTACGTTCAGCTCATTAGCTACGCATAGGGTCGAAAGGCATATCTGATCCTGTCACCCCAAGTTTTACCGCTGAGTTGAACTGATCAGAATGGAAATTTCTTCTACTGCAACCGAGTCGACGTAGTTCTGTCTCGCTCATACAAAACGACCAGATGCTATTAATTACGAAGATGCGGCGATATACATAATACTTTCATTTTAAATAGAAGATAAGGTGATTTCTTACGTATTTTGTTATATTAAATGATTATTTGCTAGGAAAATCCTGGATAGGTGGTATATAGAATGCATTATATTATAAAAAATTTACTAGGTAATCTCTGGCTGATTTAGAAAAAGGCGGGAAAATATTTTACGGGATCTTCTCTATATTTTATCCAATACGGTATCTATGTATGTATAAATTTGTAAGTAGATTTATCAAAACGATATATAGATTTAGCTATGTTAGGCATCGCGATATAGTTAACGTTTTGCTATGCGTAACACAAGTTTGTTATGTTACATACTTATGTCAAAATATACGCAATTGTTTATAGAACTGTCTTTTCTTTACTTATTCCTGATAAAATTAATATTTACCTATCTTGCTCAGTTCTCAGTCTCGATATATTAAAAGATTTCGCGAATGTCATAAAAAAATAATAATCGACCCATTTATCATTCCACTGTTGGAATATGGGTCTCCCACGAATGTTATAAATGTATGTAATTTCTAGTAACTAATACTAGGTACTATGTACCTGAGGTGCATTTCATTCGGTATGAACACAAAATTATACCAAATTGAAGTGTAGTTAGTTTCTATATTTTAATTTAGTTTCTATACTTAGCTTGTCTAGATGATAAATACACAATTTTTTCTTAGTTAATATGTTATACACAATTGGGATAGTGATGAACACATTGCGATCAACCCACTCTATTCCAATAGACTGATCTCCAAATTGGAAAGGTTATTATTAAATCCATAACCTCGAACCGTAGCCTAGCAGACTTCACGCGATTTAGGGAACACTGTTGATTCGGCGAATTTAATGTGTATTCATATACAAATGTTTTATGTTATCAACACAATTTTAAGAAGTTTGATTAAAAATTATTTGCTAATATGTACTTGATTGATTTGTTTTTACATGCTATAGACTTTCAGCCATGAGGGACTATTCGGGCTGATTTATATGGAGAATATTGAGCTTGGTGACAAACATCGTTGCATGGCATGCTTAAATCTACCACAGTCCTTAGATGATACTATTCCAGGTTAGCAATTTTCTTCATAGCAGCTTTCCAATTACAGTACCTACTCAAAGAACGTCGAACGTTAAGAGGTTTGATTTCGTAGGAGTTTAAGCAAAGATACAGATATATTATATATACAATATAGAGTAGGGGAGCCAGCCTAAAATGTGTCCATCGAAAAAAAGAGAGCAAATAAGGCTACATAACTGCCTCTCTCTACTCGCGCACCCACAGGTAGCGATAGCGTGAGTTCATTATTACTATTAGAAAAACAAGCTGTTCCTTTGCTACGTATGCTTCACTAGGGAGATAGAGAGAGATAAATATTGTATCGTGACCGTTTCTCTCTTTCTAACCGTCGGACATTGTCGCTTACAGACAGCCGTGTTATCCCTACTCTATATATTACATATCTCTATGATTTCAAGTGACCAAAATTGTCAGCCAAGACCGATGGTGTATGTTATATGAAAATACTACACATCACATGTTCCCGCCATAATAGAAAATTAATTCATTCAAGCTTATAAAGTGCTGCCAACATAGCGAAAATGGCGCGAAACATACCTAAAAAGAAAAATGTTGATAGTTTTTACCAAACCCATGTTAAATACCAATACCTAGTTAACATTACACAATAATGTTGTAATATTCAAACTTTTTTCTTTTAAAGTAGGTACTACGTAATTCGCTAATCTAAATCATTGGTAGAATTTTGCATTGATAAAATGAAAGACACTTGTAAAACGTGTTTTCTCAGCGATAACAACCGAGACCTTGGAAAATACATCATGCGCAGAACATTTGCAAATATTATACTATGTAAACAATGTGATCGTTATCGTTATTTAATACACAAACAAATTCAATAATCACTACGAATATCTAGCTGTAACCGAAGTTAAATATAATTTGTTTAATCTCATTGTTATTGCCAATATTAATGACAGTAACGATGTACGCTGTTTCACAATCATAGTCAAGAATGCAACGATATCAAATTTAATAAAAATTGCAAATGATATTTATAATTACTACAAATATTTAACTAACCGTGGCAATAGTAAATTAATGTTGTATATTACATTTACAACGGTTAGATAAATACCTGTGCTACGCTACGACTGTTATATGTGTAAGGTCATGCTGTACGATGTTGGTTTAAAAAACATGAAACACCTTTGGCTTTCAAGTGGTATCTTGGTAGTTATGCCAGTGAAGATATCATAAACTTTAACATCTTTATAGTCAAATGTAATTATTATAAACATTAGTATTTTTGGTGAATTGCAGGCGTGAGTCGCTACTCCTTTCACTTACAATCATTATAAATTATGTAAGAAAAGGTAATTGCGTTGTTTTTTACACTTAATAAAAAAAGTTATTGAAATTTTATTAATTGTGTCCACCGAAGTGTCTCGTATTATTATTCAAATCTTCATCACACTATTGGAATTTATCCATGTGTTATATTGAAATTTATCCATATTATGTGCATATAATAAAAATAAAGAAAACTAAATATAAAAGTTTACACAAAATCTTGACCGTACAAATATCACTCTAAATTATAAAATTACATTTGAAAGTTTTTAGCGTTTCATAGCTTCGCGCTAAATGGTTTCTGCTACAGACTGCAAAATTTTGAAACTCCCTATTGACGTCTATTGTTGTCGATTCGTCTATAACGTAACTTCACGCCTGTAATCCCCGAAGAGGTAGGCAAAGGAATGCAGAGCACTTTTCCACGTTTCACCGGTTACGTTTACGTCCCACTATGGAATAGGTGGTGAGCCTATTGCCATGCATCGAGCACATATCCAGACTCCGAACCACCACTAGAAAATCTAAATTAGAAATTTTTGTAGTGTTTGACGCGGGAATCGAACCCGGGACCTCCCGACCGGCAGTCGCACTTGCAACCAACACGACCAACGAGGCAGTTGAAAACTTAAAGCAACCCTACAGTTAAGGTATAATTTTCCAAATCTTATATAACCCAGAAAATCTTAAGACGAGTAAATTGTTTCACGCAATGTGTTGGATATAACATGCAAACACACAGTACAAGTTACATAAAATAATAAATGTATATTTCAGTTATTATACATAACAGTGAAACTTCAACTACGTTACCAAATATAGTTCAACTCGTAATTACATACATCGACGACCTTTATATATTGATATTACTAATTATTTACTAACGTCGTTTTAAGTAATGGTGTCAACTGTGAACTTTATCAATGAGGCGACAACAGGCGAGTCAAAATATGATCGGGTCAATATTAAATGAATTAGATTTAGAGCGAGAACATTTTGTCCGAAAGAGGGAGCGGCCGACGGGGCTCTGTTTGAAAATTAATATCATTAAAATTTATTCCCTTACATTAGAGTCCCACCCCGTCGCCCGCTCGAGAGCCCGGGGGCAGTGGCGCCCTCTCAACGCTTCCGGGGCACCGTCGGTTTGTATACGTAAACACGTTTTAAATTATCGTTCGCCTCTTGCCAAAGGAAAAAATACCTATTACCTCGAGATTACGGACGTTGCCGGAGCGAAAAGAAGCTTGCGGTAGACGCGATCAAACACAGTTAACTTAAATAAATCGGATTATTCTTCAATGATTCTCGTGACCAACCTATTGAACATATGTATACAACAGTTATACACCCAATGGTGAAAAATGACTCGCAGATTTCAAAGACATTGAATGAAACTGCTAAACGATAAGGAGGGGGTTGTACATTATATTCGTGAATATTAAAAATACTATGCACCACAAATAATGAACAATTTACACTCTGATAGAGCCAAAACTATGATTAATTTCACCGCACTTAAAACTCCAACGTCTTAAGAAAAAAATATCACCATCTAGGAGCGTTTGTAAATATATAGAAAATTGCGGTTGCAGGGAGTTCGTGCAATAGGTATTACTCCGACTGCACCATCGTCTCGGTGCCTCGTTTAGACCGTCACAACGCTATCCTACTTGACCGAGGCAGTGTATAATAATGCAACTCGAACGTCCGATAGAGTGCTTGCTGTAAACGCTGCGGCTCGGCTAGTGCATAGTTGCGTCAGTGCCGAAAACGAGGCATGAGAGGGAAAACTTGGGCGACACAAGTATCAACAAAGTATTCGCGACTAACAAGCGTCTACTGCGGTGCTCGATACGGCTAAGTTTTTAAAACCAGTCACGATTATATAGATAAAATGACGAGAGTTAGCGTCCAAACATCTTATGTGAATACAATACGTTCTTTCGTCTTCATAGATTAGATTCGTAGATCGTCTTCATTGTTAGAGGAATCATGTTTATAATAAATAGAATCAAGTTTTGGTATACGAAAACGTAAGTATTAAATTGAAAGAAATGAAAAGGCGTTCTACTATACGTGCACAGACTGTGCCATGTAAACTGGCTGGATTTATGGAGCTTCTGAGCAGCGTGAGTGACTTTAATCCATAGTAGAGAAGAATAGATTAAAATCTTGGAAAATAACTATTCCGACCTAATTAATACATATAGCCCAAAGATTTATCTTGGGCTACATGTGTTAGGTCACGGTCATCAATGTTGAAAAAATGTTGCAGTATATAAAATTAAAACATTGGGTTGCCATTGAAAACGTTAAACAACAACGTAGTGCATACAACATTACGTAATATGCACTCACAATAACGTCGTTAGTCGCTAGAAAAGATTGCTCTCGGAGGCGCGAAATATACATATATCTATATTGAAACAAAAAGCAGCCGAGAAAGACCCCGCTCGAACTTCTTACAGAGTCTGAACTCCGATATCCCTCTAGAAAAGGAATTCAAATCCCACATAAGAGCTCGGAAGTACTTTTAATCTTTTACCGTTCACCCCAAAGGAGGAACAGATACATTAAAGTACTTTCTCCGAACGAATAACTGTTAAGTTAAATGACTTAAACATATATTTGAAAGGCAATCCCGTTGATTTCGTATGTAACAAGCGTTCTTAGGATTCGTTGAATATTTTTTGAGGCTCCGGAGTTCAACTGGTAGTAAAAGCGAGTTCATGGTTAAAGATAAGACAGCAAATATCACATAACAATTCTCATCCGAAATTGGATTAACTGCGGACATATTGTGAAAAGCGGATAGGGCGAAGCGACGCGTAGACGGCGCAAGATAAAATCTGTCGAAATTCAAGAAACTGTTAACAACAGCAGACGATAACGGCTCAAAGCGACGCTGGCCGAGATAAAATATCTCGCACGGGGGGATCGAGCTGCAGCAGCGATGAAAACGGGGCTATTTATATCGAAGATACTGCATCGTATTAAAATAGAGCGTATCTTAGACTCTGTTGGATCGGCGACTTAGCGCGGAGTACATGAGCCGTGGCGCTGGCCTTTACAAACAATATTGAGATATTCACAACCATTATCATGTCATAAATATTTATGGGCACGGCCAACCTCTAAGCGCGGATGTAACGTCTGCTCTACTTCGGTCTTGAATCATTTCCGCGACTACTTGCTAATATATTTTCGAAAGACACAAAAAACAAAGTGTAATTAATCAATGTAATTGACTTACAATCAGGATTATTGTATGGGTTGAACTCTCCCATTTTTTAAATTTACTTAGATTACCGAATAAAAATAAAAAGTTGTCTATTTATAATTTGTTAAAAATGCAAAACTCCAAATATTCGTACAGAGACGATCATATTAACTTTAAACTAACTTTAACTATCAACTTTTAGTATCATTGTATACAATTCACTAATGAAGTACTGAATCAATTATTTGAAATGTTTGTTGTATGTCTTAACAGACAAACTTATCAGATGACAATTTATTTCCGGCGAGATAAGGGCGAGAGGGGAGGGTGTGTGAATTCAAATCTAAATATTAGATCGAGGCACATCTGCGATTAGTATTGGCAAGTGTCGAGCGTTCAGATCGTTCGAAGGCAGACGACATCGCTGCATTCTGGGTCGATTGGGCAACGGTTACTGGGCACGATAAAACTTGATAATTCATTATCATTTGTCCACGTGTGGACAGCTTCTAAATATATTCATCTGATTTATATAATGCATTAGCCACATATTGAATACTAAAAGGTTATGTAGCGAACCGTACAAGCCTATTAACAAGTTAATTTGATCAACATCTTGTACAAAGTTTCGATTTTTTATATGTAAGGAATAAACTGCCGTTGCTATTATCAATTTACGACTACATGGTCTATTTGACACTAACAAGCGGTCGTATTATTAAGAGTTCGTCTTCAAATTTAATCTATATGAATTTAGTTTGTACAGCCTAAAAAATCAATTAAATCATAAAATTTTCTCACTAACGTTGTTACAATTAAAATTAATGCCGATTATATATCTAAAATACGAACAATGTAACTGAAGACAAAAAGAAATGCAGCTCCGCAACCGCAGCGTTGGCCAGGCGAGATCGTGCCGGAGCGAAAGTTGCATCGGTTCAAATCAGATGCAAGAGAAAACCCGAAGGCACTCGATACGAGCCAGCCGTTCGCACGGCGACAATTAGCGGCCGATATAAATGTCACGCGACTATCACCTTGAGGCGAGCGCCTTTTGACGCTTCTCGACTCGCACGACGCGCGCTGCAAATGGGCTCGGATATAGACGTTTCTATCTTAAAGATGACAAGGCATCATCGTTGCAGTTGATTTATCACGCACTACGACAAGGATACAATTTATCTTATGATTCATATTTTTCTCTCAATATTCCATTCAGTTCGTACGCGTAGTAATTGTTTAGGAAATCTCCTTTCAGTAATCACGCACTCGTATGTATCAATAAATAATACATAAAAAATAGACAGAACGGTACTAATACAAATATGGAATATATTTCTGAGTTCTACCCATTGTTTTTATAACTGCTAATAAAATCGTTAATGTTAAGCATCAAAGGCAATTTAACACGAGCAAATCGTACGAGTATAAATACATAATAAATCCACGAAGAAGTGCGCGCACCAAGAAACCATTCCGGATAAATGCACATTGTGAATACAACTGAATAAATACAACAATAACGGGAACATTACTCCTTCTGAAACGGTTGCACGACTCAATTGTCGTGTGACTGGTGCAGAGTTATTTCTGACCGACTCCATCCCGTTTCGGGGCCATTACCGTACGCCGCGTACGGTATAAATAAAGCTAGCGAGCGGACAAGTGCACATAAACACACAAAAGGGGCGACGTATTGAATTTCACATCAATTTTTATGGCTCCGCAGAGTCAAATGGTACGTATGGTATGCTTAAGACCGGTCTTAAATGAATGTATTTATTGCAAATTGCAAAAACTAAACTAACAAATGTTTCGTGTTATAGAGTTGCGAGCGAAAAAACATACACATTTATAAAAGCTTTGTTAAGGTCATCTTATTTAGTAAAAATGTTTACGAACATAGACAAAAGTCTTGAAACAAAGTAGTAACTTCTGCATCATGTGTATCCCCAACATAGTAATAAGCGGCTGGCTGAAGTAAGATCACAGGTTGCAGTAAAATATTTTTGGAATACTAGAGTGAGATATTTTTAGAATACTAGGAAAAGTATTTCTGGAACACTTGAAATGAATGTTTCATACAAATATGGTAATTGAATAAAGTGTGACTCATTTTAACGTGATCAAAATTTGTAATGTGGGAGTTACCTGAACAAGAAAAATGAATGGGAAAACATCGAATAAACATGCGTACTCAATTCCGATCGTGTCAAATCAGATTCATTTTTGGCTGGTTAAGTCTA
>DWEC01001909.1:0-12467 GCA_018245735.1 Microceris miodesmiata
GTCTCGATGGAACAAGTAGGTGTATAAGGTAAGAAATTAGCATTTTACTTAGCAATTCATTTTGAGAGCTAACTTAATAAAAAAAGTTTCGTATGTTTTCAAAGTATTCGTTACGACTTAACAATTACGCCCCTCAAATAAACTGTTATCACTTTTATTTGACATTCAATTTTTTATCTCCTTTCTTTGATTAAATATTTATTGTGTATTTTTCGCGAACATTCCATGGGCTTGAACATAAAAAGCAGTGGTTTAATAATCATTTCATATATTTGTGGTGCTTTTTGCAAATTCATATGTTGGAACACAACTGTAAACTAATTATATTCTTATCCAATTGCAGTGTGCATATAAATTTAATAATAATTATATTTTTTTCTTCGTTTCATTTCTTTAGTAAAGCTATCCTGTTTCCTGCAACTGTGCCACGTAACTTCATAGAAAAAGGAAATTTCAATTTCATAAATCTTCGTTGGCAGACATTTTTACTGGTTGTAATACTAATAAAATTTTACGAGTTACCGGTTCTAAGGAATGAAGTATTGTCTTAATAATAAGACCTTAAAAAGCAGGTCGATCGCTTCATTCCAACAACAATGTTACTCGTATAAGGCACAAGATGCAATTCTTGTATATTTGGATTCTAGTCTAGTATACGCAGTAGTAGTCTAGTCTAGTATAATGACGCATTAAGTATTCTAACGGTATCCTTGGAAACAGTTTGCCACGTTGGATTTTTTAAGCGAAGAGCAAGCATCAGTCCCCATGGACACCTGAAAGCGAACTTGAACAAGAGTGTAGAGGTAGGAATGATAGTTTTAGTTACTCGAGAAATGGTTAATCATTATAAATGGTCAATATTATTAGGAGTAGTATTCAATCAGCAAAAGGTCTGTAATATATGGAATGTTAGGTTTTTATCATTATCCCAGTTTGTAAATCTTAGTATGACTGCAGTTAGTATTATTTATTGTGTTGTATTAGAACTTAGTCAAAAAGGTGTTGTAAGTAAGACTGCGATGGGCGCTTCTAGTATACATGTATCGTATACTCAAGTTTTTCAGCTAATTTAGGCTATATGTATATCGTAACATAATGCATAGAGTTCATAGAATACAAGCCACGCCGAAAACAAATATTCGACGTATAAAAGCAATGTTAATTCCCACAACGCAGTACGAAAACATTGGGTTACGATATTACACTTAGTTATGTTGCTTATTACGTTCAACTTCCGGGTCTAATGAACGTTGTGAGCGGAATAAAGGCAACCGATTATCGGTAATCTTGTTAAATAAATATGTTTTAACAATGTCGGTTTCCATTTACATATGTATGGAAAGTTACATATGTTCTTATTGCTTCTATGTCTCCAAAAGCACATCAACTTGATATAATAAACTTCATGGAATTTCACGATGATTTTAAAGTGTCGCTTCTCCAACAATGAGCTATGAGCAGTATTCATACGAGAGAAAAACCGGTACTGGGATACAGTAACAGTTATTACTCAAAAATTATACATCAAATTAATAATTATATTATGTAATAACCATAGATAATATTATAGTTCATTCTTGTCTTTGGGAACCAAATCGCTGGCAATTACAGTAATCCCCCTTATAACACGGTACTCTTATAACGCGTTTTCATATAACGCGATTTCAGTCCCTCGTATAACACGCGTTTGCCCCCATATAACGCGGAGATTTCCCATGTTATATTTTTGTACTATGAAATTTATAATGATTTGTACAGTTCATAATTAATTTTGCGTGCCTTCGCACATTGTGTCAATTGTGTTGACACAAAACTAAAATAAATTCTTTTATTAAATTTTTATTTTATTATTCTTTTAAACCCGCTTTAACGAGAAAAGTCAAACGTCAATCATCATTGTACATAACGCGTTATACGGAGTCATGCAAGCGGGTTATACGAGAATACTGCGTTTTTCTATAACGCTGAACGAATATACCGTGTTATAGGGGGAGATTACTGTACTTCGCTTGGAAGCTTAGCCTTGTAATGCATTGGGGTAATGCTGCCTGTGTTTTGGAAACCATGCTTCTCAAGTACATTTTTGATGAAGTTTTTTATACATATTATCTTTTTATTTTATTATTCTTATAACCGAAAATTCTTGAATGCTAAAATAAAATATGTATCTAAAATTCATCATTACATTAGAACACTCATATACGAGAACCTACATCTTATATGTATTACGGGTTCCATCTACTTCAATACCAATAAGGATCATAATTGAAATTATATATTGTTATTAATAGTGCGAATAAGAAGCAAATTAATTCCGTACCTCGCAGCGTGCAGTTGGTGTTCCCTCCGCAGTCATAATCTGTGGCGAACCGTAGCCTGTTCAGCGCTATGTCCCCGAACGTCACCAGCTGGAACAAGAAATGTTCTTATTAAAAAGATTCATTTCAGTTGAGAGTTTTCAGGGCAATAGATATTCAACTGATTGAGGATAGCGTCACAGTTGTGAAAGTTAAAATTAAATTTAGAGATAAAAATGTGTTCTCGCTGAGCTAAGTTTTGAGAATATACTTTGGAGCTTAGTTCATAATTATTGTTAGATATTAAGGATATCTCAAAATTTAATAATGCCTTTATAATAGTGTTACCAGATTATGTATTTAATATATCCAGTGTTTATGTCAAGGCGTTAACATTTAAATATAATTTTTTTAGTGATACACGTAAGTATCATTATTTTAAAGTTTTAAATCCAATTTTGTGAACCAATAAAATTGTGGAAATAAATAATGAATTATTTATTATAATCGTACATAATTATATATCATTCATAATCATTTTTTTATTTCATTTCTTTTACGGAATATTAGATAATACGATTTACATTTTACATATTCCTTCTTGACTACTAAACTCAAGTTAAATTAATTAAACGCAAAGTTAACAACTGGGTTCTTAATATCTTTATATCGCAGTGAAAACGGAATGATACCCAAAAGGCCAATTTATTTCGTAGATACCAATTCGGAATGACCCCCAGTTCCCTGGAGCATTATTCTCTTTATCTCAGTTCTATTATTAAAATGCATATTAATTGCATCGCCGCGAATATTTAGCACGAATTTTGTGTTGCATATCATATTATATTATTTCAGAAATACTCCTCACGGGGTTTTGATACGTATACGTCACGGGGTTTGGATACGTATACTGTAAACGTTTATACATATATATGGTTTAGTATTAAGTTTACAGTAGAGAAATAGGAAAATAAAATAAGAAAAAAGGTTTTTTTCATTATTACGTATTGAATAAAGTATATTTGTATTAATAATTGCTGGCAATTTAAAATAAAACTGTTGGTAGTTTTATTTTAAATTGCCATTAATAAAGTTACCAGCAATTATTCATTCAATTAATAAAGTTACCAGGAAAAAGCTTTAAAGAAATTGCGTACATTTTATTTTTGAATCTCTCTATGGTTCATGCAACTCGTGAATTTTAACAGTCACTTGCTAACGGTGAAGGAAAACATCGTGAGGAAACCTGCACGATTTTAGAATTTTTTGAAAACAAATTCTAAGGTGTGTGATGTCTGCCAAGCGTCACTTGGCCAGCGTGGTAGACTATGGCCTTAACTCTTTCATTATGAGATGAGACCTAAATTCCAACAATGGAAGGATTAAAGTGTCGGAGGAAATTAAGAACACTGTACTAATTCTATAACTCAGGTACGTTTTATTGATGGGAATCCATTTAAAAATAATACGCGAATAAAATAAAACTATTCGATACGATATATCGCGGTTTTCATCTGATTTATACGTCCCGACATTTCGACTTCAGGGATTGTGGTTGCGAGCGTGCGAATAAATCAAGTGCAAATTGCGTTTCATTCGTTTAAATCTCACTTAAGTAACATATTACGGTATATATAAATATAAGGCTTCAATAATATATGTATATAAAATGTAGATTTTAAAGTCTGATACAGCTTTTTTATGTTCTAATATTATTACCAATATTTTAGCTGTCTAAAAGATGGTTTTCCTATGGCTAATAACCTACACCAATTCATTAATTGTATGTAATTGTTGTTATCTGTAGTAAATTTATCATCTTGATTGGTCGCTACATACAGCGCCATCTATTTAGACTTTTATAGTTCATGCTCACATTTAAACTCCCACTCCACAGACCTATGGAGCGAGTCACAAATTAGCAGTCATTATTTAAAGAACCGTGGGTAAAGAAAATAAAATTACATCGTGAATGAACGAGACGCGGCTAATTGAGTATTGCAAGCGACCGACGATACGGGAAAGCCGGTTTATCTCCCGCACCCACATTCATTTTGCCAATATCCGGTTAAACACAGGTTAATGCAGACCAGAGGCGGTAATCATATAACGCTTTCCCACGGACTTCATTCATATTAATCGGAAAATCGAACTATATGACAACAACCGTTGGCATAACCAGGGTTATCAAAATAAAAAAAAATGTAGAACAACAATGTAAATAACTGCTAAAACAAATCAATGCAAAAACTTCTCACAGATCATTCAACCTCTTGTTACAATTCATTACACTAGTCATCATCTTTATCATCATCATTACCCTACTCCCGTCCACTGCTGGATATAAGCCTCTCCAATAGCACGCCGCTGAGCTCTATTTTTAGCTCATCGAATTCAATTGCTACCAGCCTCTCAGCGTATAATGATACTCCACCTAGTTGGAGGACTACTACCATACCCTCAATGGCGCTAACCTTGATATTTAGTATGATAAAAAACAACAAACGAATGTATATAAACGAGCTGGCATGTCACATGACAAGACTGTTGTATTGGTCAGTGATGGCTGACCAATACAAGAAGATTCCATAACCTTGACTGTTGACCGGGATATTGTAAATACTCTTTCCAGCCAAGATATAATAGCCAGCCAGATATATTTTGCGGGAGAATACATGATCCGAGCGTAAAATATTGTATGTACCAGTATAATACAGATTGCTCAGTTAGAGATCAGATGGCGGTGTACGAGTTGTTTTAAAAAACGTAACATCACGCCTGTAGTCTTTGAGGAGTGTAGCACACTCCCACGTTTCACCAGTTACGCTCGTGTGCTATGGAAAAAGGTGCTGGGTCTATTGCCATACACCGAACACAATTCCAGACTCCGAGTCACTAATAGAAATTTAAAATTAGAAAAATTTAATAATACCCCATCCGGGATGTGAACCCAGAAGCTCCCGTTGCGCTTGCAAACATCATAACCATTAACAGAACTATAGCTAATGAACTTTTAAGATTGCACAAAAACGTCAAATATAAAAATCTCCCTTCTCTGTGGTCGCGATCTCTATGATCTTACTCAGTGTATATCATTATTTGTCAGGATTAAACTGGATTAGTCATGTAATATTCCTACGCTTAAATAATCAATATAATTTTTATCATGACTGTACTCGTATGTATGTATAGGAATTATAAGGAAATTATTATATATGAGTTATTGCAATATTTATAACTCAAATATATTTATTAGTGTAATTACTCTGATAATAAAATATTATTGCTTTTTTTTCTTATTTTTTAAATATCCTCCTTTTAGTAAAATTTGCCAGATCACTCGTTTAGCAATACCTTTGGTTTGCCTTTTGGTTGTACAGATTTTTTTTATTTGTACTTTGCGTTTTGTTCTATATGGTATTTTATAATTACTATTTTATTAATCGTACTACTTTATTAAACAGATTTCTTTAATCAAACACATAAAAACATATTCTCCAAAATGATATCCAAAATTTACCGCCATGTCACGATATAATTGCACCCGAGTTAATTTAAGGCAATCGGAACAAATTATACGTTAATTGCATCCGTTTAAATCCATTTAGTACTGAAAACGCATTAATATAATTTCAACATCTGTATGCGTTCAATTCGACAACTGCTTTTGTAGCTCAACAATTGGCGTTAATGTGTATCGATAATGCATCGACATATCATTAACATTGTTAAACAAAGTCGCGTTAAACATGATGTTGGAACACTCAATAACGGGGGATGATTATCACCCCGTTCAATGTGGGCCAGGTTTTTTAACAGAGACCGGTAAATCTCGACACATCGCTGCGTTGAAACATTTCAGGCTTTCAAATACGTTATCGCAAATGGCCGAGTTTCCGACGAGGTTTTTAGATCTGATGTCGCCAAGTTTTTGTACCGCGACCCACAGACTAGAATCACTTGACACCTACATTTATTATGTTCGGTCCCATTTTGACTCCCATTTTCGTGAAATGACGGTGGCTAAACAGAACCTAAATAGCGTTTATGTATGCGCCGACGAATATTTAAATACTAGCTTTTCGGGAGCAACTCGAATTTTCATTCGCTTTCGTTCGCATAATTTTCATTCATTACACATTTTAACACTGACATTTCTGACGTATAGTATTTAAAGAGTTTCAGAACCAAATTTGTTTTTCTATGTTGTCTTTATACTGGAGATCTACAGCTTTGCATTATGTTAGATTCATTAACATCGTAATTATTATTAAAAATTTCCCCAAATCGTATCATGGCCATAAATTAACGTAAGCTGTAAATTATTAACAAATATGTAATGTAATTACTGACAAAATATTTTTGTAAAATATAAATTACATTATTTAAGATACAACGATCGTGAAAACCAAAGCAGTTTTACTTACACATCTTAAGCCGTTTACAACATAAAATAACACATCCACAAAGTAAAATAATAAAACAAAAAGGTCCTCAGAAAACAAAGTATCCTTTAAAAAAATATAGGTCATGAGAGCTTAATGCAGTGTCACGTAGTTATTTCAAATGGTAATATCCAATGGTAATGGCGTCGTTACGTTGTTGCGAATATTACACATCGCCTTATCAGGACGTTGGAGACACCTTCTCGGCAACAGGAAAATGCAGCTGTACATCTCTTTCATTGAAGACAGGGGTAAAAGAGATCGAAGATATGGCTTGTGTCAACAAGGGTCGCAATTCCTGCATTATTTTTGTGACGATATAAAAGTATTCATGAACAAAATTACGCATATTACACTGATATTTTAAAGTATGTTGTATATGTTGTTCCAATTTAAATCCAATTTAATCCAATTTAAATGGCTTCATTGGTAGTTGTGAACACAAGTTGTGTACAAGACGAACATTTTAGCTACTTTATACATTAAATATCGCAATTTTTATTGATGTATATTCTATTATTATCTAATTAGTAACAACAGCTGAGACGACTGCTAACCTCATACTCTCAGATATAAACAATATATGATCGACTAAACGTCACTTATGCGATGATCACTCACAAGAAACGACTATTCGCGACCAGCTAGCGGGGCCGGCCTATAGGACTTTCCTATTTCATTTAGAGTCAAAAAAAACATACCTATACATAATAAATAAAAAATGATAAGCGAATCACTAACAAATAATCTTAAACTATACATTACCTATACACTCTATAAATTAACTATACATTTACCACGGAAATTATACATTTTATACTTAACAGACAATCGTGATAAGCGTGTATCAATGTCAATTTCAGTCCGGTTGCATGTTCAGTCGTGACCAGTCTTTGTAACTGGGTGGAAATATATTTTATAAGCTTTAAATTTATAAACTTATCGTGAATACACGTTAAATGCAAAATATATAAATAAGTACCTAATATTTACAAGTTATAATAGGACATGACTAAAATAAAAATCAATATATTTCTATTTAATTACCCGTACAATTGTAAGTGTACAGTCACTTTTAATAAGTTCCACTGTTAGCTTAATTTGTTCATTTGTTGTCACAGTAAACAATCTAATCTAAGGGTCATGCTTAATCAAAGTAAATTCCTGTATTAATCCTATTTAATTGCCATGACACCTTATTCAAAATCCCGGTATTTTCTAAATATGTATAGATTGTTCCATAACGCGGAACAGAATTAATATTTGTCAATAAATTGTAAGCTACATAAATAAATCTTTGCAGTTACTTTTTCCAATAAACAGAGGGCTGTAGTGGGACATACATCGTTAGTTTATTTATGAACTAGTTCCGACTTATATGTAGGTACATGAAAACAAACGGCCTCCACCGGTTATTTGCACTGAGCCACATAATGACATAGAATTATCAAGCAATTCACGCAGCTATTCTCCCACTTGTTGTCCCAATATTTGTAATAAAATTTTATTATAATTATTTCTTCAATATTTCTTCTCTTTCTGCACACTTTGTCCCTAATATCTTTTTTGTCCACACTTAGTGTCTAAAAATACATCGCGTGCCTAGATCTTTTTCGTTACCCATTTTAGCGTCTGCTTTTATTAAAGTAAAATCACAATTTTAATAAATTGTATTATAGAACATGCGCCAATGTAAAAACTTTTATTACTTTAAGACTTCGGTGTAAAATAGACGCGAGATGTTAACTAGAAAAAAATCAGATGCGGTCAAATATTTAATCGCTAACGGACTAATGCATAGAGTATTTGAAATCTTACCGCGCTATAAAGGCGAGGGTACACGGTCAATTTCATGTGCTATTTTATAAAAATAACATTGATTTTTTTTAAAAGACTGTAGTACTAAATTGTTATTGATAATGAGAAACAGCAGGAAAATCAAGAGGCGAAGGAAACCCGGTCGGAGGCGTACCTCAAGGCTCAAAAATCTACGTACCTGAATCAAAAATAACAGATCGGTATTTCGACAGCAGTGTCTAAAGGGAAATTAGCCCTCATGATAGCCGACCTTTGGCACCATAAGCAGAATTATATTATGAGTCAGAGTTTTTAAAAATGAGCTCCCACTCAAACTAGACAAAAACTCCAGTCAATCTCTATTTAACCCCTTTTGATCCTAATTCCATTACAAATGTACGATATACAAATACAAGTTGGCTTGCGCTGAGCGCTAAAAAGCCACTCGTCAATCAAAACGTTGCACAAACGGGAGCTATTGCGCAACGAAGACAAGCATACGTCACTAATTACAATCGCTTTGTTTGAAACCAAACTGAACATTAGTGGAGTGTCTTTTGGGAGAAAAAAGACAAAGGGCTCGTAATACAGCTTCTATTTCCATGTTCTTTTACTAGAACGATGTCTTAAAAGCTTTAAATCCCATACGAATTTCATTAGTTAGACTCGACGGAAAACATAGTTCACACCTATTGTTTTTTGCATGCTAAGTTTTACCCTTGAAACGGATCTCTCTTCATAACTGGCAAGTCATGCCTTATAGATCACCTCTACTAATTTGCCTTAAGTGCAGACATTTTTCTGTAGAGCTCTATCTAGGTATACTAATTACAAATATTGTTTGGATTGTCTGTTGCTGGGAATGTATAACAAGCGTTCTATCGTATATCTCTGCATGGTACAACTATTGCTCTACTATCCAGTATAATGAAGTAATAAAAGACTAAATTAGTATAGAAGTAATAAAGTACATAGATTAAACAAAGGAATAAAAATATTTAATAGGAGTAAAAAATAAGCCTATCAACATATGCCTATAAACTCAGACGAGAAAGATTAAATTATTCCTAATTTATTTTACAGAGAATACATACCCGTATCCACTGCTCGGTTTGCAGCAAGGAATCTCCCGGTTGGATCAGGAGCTTAACTCTTCTCCTTAGGACGTCGTCATCGGTTGCCAGCGTGTGCTCATTGAGGGCGCCCTTGACATCCGTTGTCTGCTTCCGCGAGAAAATACAGAAGGACTTATCTCGTTCCAGCTGCGAAAGAAAAAATAGTTTACTATGGATTGAATAGTTTATTATGGACTTTGTAGGAGATGAAGTGGATAATGAGATAGAGGAAGACAGACGATGGAGCTGTTGAAAAAGTAGCGAGAAGTAAACGAAAGCGAGATAAAGAAGACTATTGTACGTTACGCGGACTTAGTTCTCCAGTCTTAAATACACTAGGAAACTGTACAGATGGTAAATAAAATGATATTCCTTAATTAACATTTCAATGACCCATTTATCAAATATATAACTTGAACTATATCCGAACGGTTCAGGGCACAAACGCTAATTATACATTTAAATGTAATGGGACTACTCTAATCTATTTGGTCCTTGGCAAATTTCAGTTTAACGTGTATCTCGTAATTTTGCGACCATCACATAAAACCCATCCAGAGATGTTACTAGCATTTTAATATCACATAAAGGCTTTAAAGGTTCATATTAACGTTATGGATCGGGATACGGCAGTTTATGTAATCTTTATGGTTATGTTTTTATATTATAGTTTTAAATTTCATGTGTGTAATTAATTTTATGTCTGTTAGTTTTTTTTTTTCAAATTAAATGTGTAGAAACACAGAAATCCATTCCGCTAAGAGTAGCGTGAGGGAGTCCTGTATTAGAGAGAGTACAGACTTTCGGTTTCAAACACTAATGAGATCAATTATAAATATTGTCTTATATATGATCATTGATTAATATTTACTGCTAGTCCGTGTAGAAAAAAATTATGATTTTAACGTTAAAACGTAATCTTCATACAGACAGATCATTAACATGACAAGTATGTATTTCAACAAGTTTTCTATTTTGTAAAGTTAGAGCAAAGTTTTCATCAAATCATATAACACCCTCTCTTAATTTAATAATGAATTTAATTACGTAATTAAGCATTTGTAAAAGACAATTTATTAGTGACGTTCATTTATTTGATATACGTCTGGATATTTAGGAAATTTAAAGCTATATTCTATGTCATGGCCACTTTCCGTTCCTTTAAAATTATATTATAATCAAAGGTAAATATGTCCGATTAAGGTTAGAAGAAAAATATTACTACCTTAAGCAGATTATAACGAGACATACATGTCGTCACCCGATTACCGTTTACATTTAAAATGCTGCGCCTTACACATTTACTTATTTTAAGTATTTAAGTTAGGGGAGATTTCGAACACGACAATTACTCGTAAGTTAAAATTGTAGTAGTTTCTGTTATTACTTACATTTGAAACATGAATAAAAGTTCATTAAAACCCTCTCGAGATCTGTAGACCACGCTACCTGCAGTATTAGCACCTAATGTACATACGGTTTACTGAGTAAGACTACACAAACGCGTTTTTAAGCATTAAGATCTTACCACGTTTAACACTTCGATACGTAAACAATTTCATACCAACATTGTGTTTACAAACATTTTTATTTCCGTGTTTTTCCCTTTGCGAATAACGTTAGATGTGGGGACCAAATACAACGTCTACGCAAAATATTTCGTTGTTTACGAAACCCGAAATTGTATTAGTTGTCCTACTGTCGTAATCATATATTTAGTGAAGTTATTGGAAGCCAAGTTCACTGGGAAGCGAAATTAATGTAAGGTATGAGTCATTAATTTTGATATATGTATGAATACTTATATACGTATATGTACAGTTACAAAAATGGTAGAAATAATAACAATAATAACAGTGTGTTATTTTATAATCATTAATATTAGGTAGGGAATTTGCCCCCTTACGGACCTGAAACTCCTTAATACTATTTAAATATAAGGTTACGCAGATGTACTATTTACGCCATATCAGATTAGAGCTCTTTGCTCGATCCGGTGACAGATAATGCTTTTAAATTTTCCTTTTTTGTTAGACGACATAACTTTTCTTACTGTAGAACATGCTCTTCCTACTTAATAAAAATATGCCCTTATATGAAATTGTCTCAAATTATTATCATTACGTTAAAGGGTGATACGATAAAAACGATATGTAATAGTAATCAGTGTAAGGATTTATATCCGTCATTCTTGCGTGAAAGAAACTACCCGTAATTTACAACTAAACCGATTTCTCTAACGCCGCCAAGTTTTAAGTGTCACTTTTGTCTTTTTTTTTCAAGTTCGGCGGAAAAGCGCTAAAAGTTCGTAGATTTGACCATTTTTCATGTAATTTGATAACTATTTGTAACATGACGACGAAATTTTTATTATACTAGCTAGTATTATTACATTAGAAATGCTTTAAAACACGTTTCCGTGATAAATACGATATGTGATACCGTCCCTGGGTAGTCAGTACATTTTATGGCAACATACAACGACGTATACATATGTACATGGGCTTGATTACAAGCTCAGGACTTTACGTGCAGACGCAGAAAAAATACTTATGACCATCACACAATTATTTGTGCTGGCTGGGAAAAGAACCTACGACTTTTGGATCGCCGATCCGGGGGACGAGTCATTAGACCAACAGCGCAGTGAATCATTCTTCTATTATTCACTATCGATCCATAACGTACTGGCTTAAAATTAGATTTTTCCATAAAAACCATACCTTCTTAGCCAATCCTTTGCTGCTCCCAGTCAACGCTTCCCAGGCAGCAGTCGCTCGGGTTTCACAACGGTCTTCATAGTCGAGTTCCAC
>DWEC01001910.1:0-12465 GCA_018245735.1 Microceris miodesmiata
CAAAAACTGATATCCGTACGTAGTACGCTGTCATTCAGCTGTCCAGTGCCGCTGATTGCGTGTAAATGACGTACTACGGCCGTAGTCACGACTGCACCATTAGAGTTATGCAAGCCGCTGTGTACAAATGGATTGGTGCTTAGGTTTAATTTGGATACGTGTTATAAAGTGAAAATTACACCTACCCACCTAACATTACAATACCAGTTATGTTTTGTTTATTGATAGTTTTTATCCCACCCCTTTTAGCCGAGTACAGATTGAAAACTTAATGTCCAGTTTGGAATTTGTTTTCCAACTTAATTTGTGTTGACTAATTATATATCCATAGCCTCCCTATTCACCAAATAGGTTATGAAACATCTTTATTGCTAATAAGCGTATCTAAATTTTACGTCTAACATTAGACGAACTCACAGACAGGAACATTTGCAGGGAGGCGGTTTTTTTATATAGGCATACTTTAACCTAATTTAAATACCTAAACCTGCAACTTTACACTGGGAAACCCAAAAGCGATGTCGATCGTGTGTATATTTAAAATTAACTTTAGAACAAGTGTTCCATAAACTAAATAAATTCGCGCCTATTTTTTTCCAGCGATACAGATTATGTATGTTTTTATGGAATCAAAAGCAAACATAACCTAACATTTTAAGTCCATTTAAAAACCGCGCAACAAGCACTGTAATATTTTAATTGCCTCTATGAACGGTGTATTCACAAAGAATAAAAAATAAAACTTAACGTAAAATAGCTCGTATAATCTGTAAAAAGGTTTTAAAGAATGTTTCCTGTTTCTAAATCATAGCCTAGCTACTTTTCTGGTCTAACCGCTAATTTCGAAGAACATCGAAACGCATTAAACATACCTAAGACGACTTAAAAGAAAAAAACTCCAAGCTTCCTAGAACCAATTTTGATAAATTTAGTCATCGACAGATTCCGAGGTCGAGGATTCTTGAGCCTTTGTTTAAATATATTTTGTTAAACGGAGTTTTATAAATTATAGTTGTTATAATGAGTTTTAATGCTAATGGTACAATAAATTTTCATTTCCAATTTTCAATATTGTTACGTTATTGTTACGTTACGTTAAACAATTACAATTTAAAAAGCTTCGCTGACTTTAAAGCCTTACTCCATGGTTATTTCGACTTTATCACCTGACATTTCCTTTAGCAAGATTAATGCATCTACCACATTATTAGTGGCCAGTTCAAAACACTATTACTCAATTTAACATAATCTTTACATAGATCTATGTAATATGCATAATTATGTCGTCCCGCGAACTCCACTTTCGCTTCGCACGGTACTTGATTACTTAATATAACTTATACTCAATTGATTAGAATATTTTGTAAGTGTCATGTAATTTTCTCGATAAGTAAATATAAGTTAAATAAAAGAAAAATATTTGAGTTAGAGAGAGAGTCACACTAAAGGCCTTGCAGGGTAGGCAGAGACCATCGTGTACCAAATATCCTTATACTTACAGAGTTATCATGCTTCTTTTATATTCACCACGCTCTTCATTTTTTTAAATACATTTAGTGTTCGAGCAGGCAAACTAGCTACCGTATGTTACGAAGTTACCTATGGACCTATGAACTAGGACCTATGTTACCATGGACCTGCAAAACTCGAAGAGTGCCAAATGCTTTGCCGGCTTTGAAATAGAGTCCTCTTTACACTTTTCTTAAAGAAACCCATGCCCCGAAGAATCTCATGTCATACTCGCACACCGGTGTCGTAGACTCCTGACACCTGTCAGTCACCACCTCCTAGTATCAGCCTGTGATAAATTACCTTCGAAAATCTGGAACTCTGCACAGAGAGCACGAACAATTTTTACAGATAGAACTTAATCAGTAAATAATATAACAATACACCCTAATCCGTTCATCAACCAAATTCATGCTTCAACAGTAAAAGAACTGGTACTTCTATGATTGGCAAAACCTTTCAAAAAACGTTATTATTTATTATTCTTATTAAACCAAAGATGACAAAGTACGTTAGAAAATGTTACATACATTGCCTTTAATCATCACACGCTTTGCGAGTAAATCGTGCGCGTAAATATATGCACTTAATAAACATTAAAGTCATAATATTGCCAATTATCACATCATCGACTTTACGCTCTATAGACAGGTAGGACAAGTGTTACCAACCGGAAGCAGAATGCGTGGGAAATACTCTATGACCACATTTTTAATATTTAATCATAATAGAACCTACATGTTTAAATCATGAACCTACATGTTTAAAATAATAATAATATAATAAGATCCTGGATGCGACAAGCCGAGGACAGCGCACGATGGCACTCATTGGGAGAAGCCTATGTCCGGCAGTGGACTGAGATATGATGACGATGATCATACAATAATAATAACACGTGCCCAGTTTGTAACAACGCTCACCACCTATTCCATTGGCCATAAAACTATTGGAAAGTGGGAGTATTGCACTCCTGTGTCTACCCTTTCTTGAAATATACTGTTGTTTATATCAAAGGATGGAGTGAGTGTATGACGGGAATGATGAATGTGAATGAATCTTGTCAGGTCTTTAGAGTTTGAGATAATTGTCAATCGATGTTCTCTAACCGTACATCACAAATTCACTCCTGTTTAATAGTGTTCGATCACCAATTACTGAACCAATGGATCTACTATCGTAAAGTTTATAAAAATACATTGTCATACAACTATACACAGTACACGGACACTTGAGTAACCTTTGTTGTTTTACGACGCATTTAAAACTAAATTAAATGTGTCGGAGGCGTTAAAAGTTAAATGATCATTTCTTCGGGCGGCGAAACTTGTTGAGTGGGACTTGTTCGACACATAAATCCCAAATTTATTGTTCAAAACGTGTATCATTAACTCTTCCGTTCCTACGTCTTGTTCATAAACCATTTAAACTTCAAAGAATTAAGCTCGTCTTCATCATCATAATTTTTATCGTTCCAGAGTTGGTTAAGGGTCTCCTCAAAAAATAAGCCTATAATGCCTCGTCGGTCGAGTGTTCGCAAGCGGGACTACCGATCGAGAGATCCCGGGTTCGATCCCCGGTTCGGGCTCTATCGGATTTTTCTATCTTAAAATTCTGGATTTGTGCTCAGTGCATGGTAGGGTTGATGTGACGTTTTCTAAGATTGAGAAGGATAATGCATATTCGCCAAGCCAAGTACTAGCCAAGGATAAGTTTGTTAATGCCTTGTCATAATAAGGTCAAGGTAATAAGGTCAATAAGGTAATTGTAATAAATGTCTCGGTAAAAGGAGCATAGATCGCCCTCCTACCAGATGGTCTGACGACCTGAAGAAGACAACAGGAAGCTGCTGGATTCGGAAGGCCCAGGACCGGAAGGAGTGGCGCCGATTAGGGGAGGCCTATGTCCAGCAGTCGATATTTAGAGACTGACGATGATGATAATGAATAAGAATAATATAATACGAGTAACCTTTGACATATTTTTCGCTACGTGCTGCTCACGCTTTTTGTCGCATGCTAAGAGTTTTTTATTAATAATAATGTAATAATAATAACCTTGGATAAATTCCTCGGCACGTGTTGCTCACGCTTCTTGTCTCATGCTGAGTTTTTTTAACCGATTTTGACATTGCACCGGCTGTACTATATTTTTTATGCCCATCACCTCGTATGTCGCCTGATATTCATCAAATGATTAACAGATCTTATCTAGAGTTCTGATCAATTTATTTATAATCTAATCTAGCGATCAATGATCTGATGTAGAGTTGTCAAGTAACATCAAATTGACAGCGCGCACGTTTGCTGCTTTGCCTTGCATAAAAAACTAAGGTTATTATCTATATTAAATATAACATCATTCTACATAACATGTACCTTGATATTCCTAACGATGAACCTTGATAATAATAATGATATCTGTTCATACCTAATCACGTACCTAATCCTAATTTAGACTAAGCCTTTACTATAGTACATAGACAGTTAGATAAAGCCTTTACTATAGTACGTAGACAGTTGATAAACTTCCAATACTCTACTATGTAAAGTCACACTGGAGTACTAGTAATAATAAAAATATCTATGAACCACTCATATACGACCGACCAGACAGTCGATAAACTATTAATACTCTACTATGTAGAGAGATAATATTTAAAAGCCATCTCATCATCATATCTCCACGACCATCTGATCCCGAAATAAGCAAACCGTAATCAACAGCTGATAAGTTGCATACAGACAAATTTATACATTCTTATATACATAATTTTATTGCGCCTCGTAAACCCCGTGCAGATGTAAAACGACTACAGATTATGGCCAGCTATAGGGTATGCATTTTCTCACGATGTATCCCTTAACCTTTACAGCGAGTGATAAATACGCATATACAATCCAACCATTTACATTCCCGGCTACCGACGCCGCCGCGCTACAGCGCGCTGTCTCTACGTCAACAATTATCTCTATTACAAATTACGTACACGCACCGTGGGCGTAATATTTCATCGTATTCAAATATGGATAGGTTCGGTAGAGTTGCTGTTTGATCGCTTCCGAATAGATAGCAGCTAGTAGAGCTACGAAAGTCGATAAGAATATACAAAAATTTAAAAAATCCACTTAGTATAATAACAGATAGTTCAACCAAGTTGCAAGGGCGCGTGTTTTAGGTTGTAGAACCTGAGTTCCTCGCTCATCTATAAGGACAAATTATAAAGTTCAAAATTTATAATAATACCTGTATACGTGTGTATGTCTGTGTGTTAACTGATGCAAATAAGTGGCGCGAGAAGCCACGATTAGCGATTCGTGATTATTACCAACCCTTTTATACTTTCGCTATTGAAATCGGTTCTGTTCTCAGAATAAAAAGCACTTACGCTACAGTCCTCCACGCTGCCCAGATGCGGATTGACAGACTTCACACTCCTTAATATTTACACACATACAAACACACATTCATGGTACGAGTATGTACAACATATCTGTTGAAATATGGGAGTACTGCACAGTAAGCATTGAAATACGCATATGAATAAGCATAGGAACGTTCCAACGCTTGCCTCTTCGGGTGAATACAGGCGTGATATTAAGTATATTAAATCGCTTCCCACCAGCAGTGATACAAGTGGCTAGATCTACAGATTATAGGTTATAACATAAAATTAAGACATTCTTCAAAGATTACGGCGCACAGAAGATTATGTAACGTTGTTAAGTTTAAATTGCTTTTGAGAAATTAATTTTGTAACATCCTTGCCGTCAATTACATTAATCGGCTTATATTACTTAATTTAATTATTATTATCAAATAACTTACAAATAGCCAAGAGTTTTTTTTTCTATAATATCCATGATATAATGCAGGACAAATTGATCATCAATCATGTGTAATTTCATAGCCAGTGTACTGATTCTTTATTTATTGAAGTAAGTAATTGTTTTAAATGATCTAAATTGATTTAAATTATTGGCTATGTAAAAAGTTTGTCGAATAATTTAAAAGCTTAACGGCGCAGCGTAGAGCTGGCCGTGGCGGCGGGCGCGCTGGCCGAGCTGGCGCTGGCGCTGCGCCGCCTGCTGGCCGCGCGCCCCGCGCTGCACCTCGTCCAGGTGAGCCCTCTCCCCTGTCGCATACGAACATTGCTTGGAGTTGATGCTTCTCGCAACCACCCTGTCCCGGCAGCGATTTGCTCACCGAAGGCATTCTGTCGGTCCTACCCTTTTCTTGTCGTACACTCGATTTGTCGGTACACAGTTTTTCACTTGTAAAAGCTTATCAGCTAAATAATTATTAAATATTTGCGAGCACCGTCAAAACATATTTTTTTAACGCAGTGATAGATACTCGTCAGTGCTACACATATACGATAAAGCCCTGCGTATCAAACTTACTCGCCGTGCTTGCCTGGGCTACCGATGGATGAGGGAGTACGTAGAAGTATTGTGCTCAAAAATGTTCCCTATGCTGACATCTTAACATGATTAACTTGATAACATGATGATCATTGACATGATGATATGATGACGTGATGATGACTTGATGAAATTATCAACATGATAATATGATTAATGTGATTAACATGATTAACCAGATAACGTATTTCACTTTGCTAGAGCTCTCTCACGTATTATGAAGGAAGAGACTAGATAATTCATCAAGATAACCTAAGTAGACTCCGATACTAAATATCTGGTTTTAGGTAAAATGATACGCAGCGATCTTATTTATAAAATTGTCTTCTTCATCAAATTATACGACACACTCTCGAAACAACAGACTCTCGGAGCAACAGAGCATCATTCAATTATAATATCACATTAAGATAGTTATAATATTCTTATAACGTATATAAGTAAACGCATTTAATATTTCAGTGTATCTGCCTCGTTGGTCGAGTGGTTGCAAGCGCGGCTGCCGATCGGGTCCTGAGTTCAATTGGATCGTAGTGACTCGTAGTTTGGATCTGTGTTCAGTGTATGGCAATAGGCTCTCCGACTATTCCATTGGACGTAAACGTAACTGGTAAAACGTGGGAGTGTACTACACTCCTCTGCCTACCTTCCAGGAATTATAGGCATGATATGTTAGTAAATATTAACTAATTACAATTAGCGAGCGATACCGCGGGCAAAATGCTAGTTGTATCTAAAATATCACTTCCAAACTTGTCTCATAACCGAGTTGAATATTTAAGCAGGACTAAGCCTGGGAGCCCTGAGGTCTGGAATTATTAATCCTTGTAAGGCCACTGTTTGAAGACGTAAACGTATTATATTAAATTTAAAACGAGATTTCTGTAGCGCCGCAGAACTATTACAAGGGCTAAAATATCGTCTCTAAATAACTACAGCATTTCTATCACCTAGTGTCATTCATCTATATTACGGCTGTGAATAAGAGTTGAATGTAGAACAAAAAGGTCAGCTCTGCAAGGATAGAAGTATTTGGGACTCGGTGGAGCACCCTTCAAAGTAGGCCTAGCTCCAGCAGTGTTCTTAGGTCGTCGATGACGATGTACTGAATTATAGATCTGTGTTCTTTCGTATTACATTTATTCTATAATAATTAATTATTCAAATTTACATGTAAACCGGCATTTGAGCCGACCCATTTATCATTCCACTGCGTGAATACGGGTCTCCTCTCACATTGAGAGTGTTAAGGTCATAGTATAGCCACGCTGACCAAGTGCGGATTGGCAGACTTCATTTTATAATTGGTTAATCGAAATTGTACATCGTCTGGAACTTATAACTATATAAATGAAGGACTGAATGGACAAAGGAATGAACGAATGAATCATAAATAAACAAGAAATTTGTTAAAGCTATATAACAAATGAACTAAATACGTAAATACATATCGTTCACCAAAACTTACTAAAATTAAGCTATGTACGTTTCAGTATATTAATAACTTACTGTCAAACATATGTACGCGCCCTCTGTGGGACGAACAAGTTGGTGAAGGACAATGCCCTTGAGTTTAATGAATTAAACGTTAATGAACGCAAGTTTCCGGCCGCCATTGGCGAGGCCTGTTCACTGAACAGTGACTCATGGTTCAGTAAAATATGAGCCATGGGAAGTTTAATAACTGTATGTAGTTTCTAGATAGATAGCTGGTGTGTCTATGTAGTTTTATTTATTTCTATTCATTTATTTATGTATACATTCGTCCGTACTTTCCATCGATCGTTCATTATTTCATTGGTTCGATCGTTTTTTATTCAGATATTCGTTTTTTCATTTATTCGTTCTTTCATCCGTATCGATGTTCGCTTTTTTCACTCATTTATTTACATGTACATTGTATTTTGACTTTACTGGGCACTAATAAACAAGTATAACTAATGGCGATCTTATTTCTTTATGGCTTTCTATACTGGCGAATAGTGAGACCTAAGAAAACCTACGTATTATGAAAAATGCAAAAACATGAATCATAATTACTTATAGATGTGACATACAGCGTGGATACATACGCACTAACGAATGCAATATTCCCAATTAGTGTTCAGTAAGAATTTAATGAACCCTTTAGTAATTAACTTTAATTTAACTTTTTTTAATTTAATAGGATCAGAAATGATACTATCCAACCGAAAACCAAAGTCACCGACATAGCTCAAAGGATTAGCTCGCTGAAGTGGCAATGGGCTGGGCATATCTGCCGGAAAACCGACTACCGATGGAGTAGGCGAGTTCTGGAGTGAAGACCGCGGCTCGGCGAACGTAGCGTAGAACGCCCTCCGGCCCGGTGGGATGACGATCTGCGAAAGGCTGCAGGCAGATGCTGGATGCGACAAAACGAGGACAGGGGGCGATGGCGCTCATTGGGGGAGGCTTATGTCTGGTGGACTGAGATAGGCTGATGATGAAGATGGTGATGATGAAGAATTTAATGATATTTAAATGAAAACAGCATTAATCTTTGAACTTAGTTGCAGACAACCCAAGAACGAAATAGGCGTTTTATTTTGTCCAGTTACTATATTATGTTTCACAGTCTAAACAGTTTTTTTTTCGTTTATAGTAAATCTACAAACTCTACAGTTTTAAACGTAACTTCACGCCTGTAATCCCCGAAGAGGTAGGCAGAGGAATGCAGCACACTCCCACGTTTCACGGGTTACGTTTACGTCCCACTATAGAATAGGTGGTGGGCCTATTGTCATGCATCGGAACATATCCAGACTCCGAACCACTACTAGAAAATCTAAATTAGAAAATTTTTGACCCGGGAATCATACCCGCGATCTCCCGATCGGCAGTCGCACTTGCAACCAACACGACCAACGAGACAGTCGACTCTACATTTTAATATAATCATTACAGGGATAGACACATTTTATCATTCAGTCAGTCTTGTCGTGAGGAATAATTTTCATATTAACATAAACCATTCGGCTCCAAATGTCTGTGGAGGTCTAAATCGTAAAATAATTACCGCCTCGTTCTTGTCATGCACCTGTCATACTGTACGCGTGGCCTATGCTACGCTATACGAGCCATAAGTGGTGTGGAGCGGGCGTTTTGAAATTTGCATATTTTAAATCGTGAAATTTAGATTAGTAAGGTTAGCTTTAATGTATGTTTATGACTACATAGTCATAAACATACATCAAAGCTAACCTGATATATATCGAAGTGATATATATCACTAATGTGTAATATATCAAAGACAGTCTCTTTCAAAAAGAGTTCACAAAGTTTAAAATCATAATTATTCTCTGACTATTTTATTATTATATGACTTATAAACTATTCTATGATATATAAGTACTTTTGTAAAGAGGTACGCGCCATGGATTTGAACCCTGCAACCCCGGAGTGAGGGGCTAAATTCTTAACCGCTAGGCTATCACTGCTATGCATAACCGACCCATTATAATTCCACTGTTAGAATATGGGTCTCGTCTCATAATGAGAGTGCGCTGGCCAAGTGCGGGTTGGCAGACTTCACATACCTTAGAAAAGATTTAATTTTTTTTATAAGTTCTAAGGTGTGCAGGTTTTCTCACGATATTTTCCTTCACCGTTAAAAAGTGATATTTAAATTTAAAATGCACTTTTGCAAAGAGGTGCGTACCATGGATTTAAACCCAGCACCCCCGGAGTGAGAGGCCGAATTCTTAACCACTAGGCTATCATTGCTATGCATGCATGACTATTATTATTTAATGGCTATACTGTTGCATATGAATTATCTCCATTTTGGCCCTGCACTTTTAAACGTTATATAGCTAACGCTGGAACGCCAGATTGCTAGCGATATACATCAAGAAATAAGAATCTATCATACCGCGACGATATGACTTTCTCGAAAGATCTCCATCGCTTACCACCTACCGCTCGCGGTCGTAACCGTCCTACATTTAGTAACTTTGGCCATTACTTGAATACAAGTTTGTTTCTAAAATACAGCTTTCAAAGAGAATATTTTATCTTGTACAGACTCAGATATCGAAGTATAATATCAAAAAGACGTACTTCTTCTGCTAATATGATTGCGAATTGCAAGGCGTCCTATATATCAAAGGGAGCCCGTTGGCGATCACTTCTTGACTCGTTGACCAATAATACATACTTTACAAATATATCTTTGCTGGGTTCTACTCCACTAATGCTTCTGTGAGCTACTCCACAAATGCTTCTGTGAACTACTACACAAAAGCTTCTTCAGAAACCAACCTGTGGCCAGCGTTGGGAAATAAAGGGGCTCGCTGCATACTCAATAAACACTAATGTGACAGATAAGCATAATTATATTCCTTCTAACGATATGACTAATATTTTGTGGAAATAGCTAATATCCTAAAACCCTATAATATCCATCACGGGCAAGATTCTATTCTATAATTTTTGAACGGTTATAAAGATTTTCAATCGGTTAGAAATCGCCCAAAAATGACAGCGCCCGTATTAAATTTATTTATACGAAATCAAAAGAAAATAATCATTTGATACAACGAAAAATATTAAATACATATGATATACGAACGATTTAGCACCTTGGCTTGTCACAAGTTGACTAGTCACCAACTGATGTTCTAAGCAGTGCACTTGGTATCCAGGGATTTGCCATGAACCCGACGTAATTATAAAGCCTTACAAATCCCTACGTCGCTGTCGTAGTAGCTTCCAATTGGTATCAAATTTATGCAAGGGCGTTAATGTATGTAGGGAGGTCCACTATCTTTCGCAATTTATTTCCAGTTTATAGAAAAAAACTAAGCGGAGAGAGACCTCTGCGCACGTCACACGCGAGCAGTGTATGCGGAGAAAAGGTGCAAGGAGAAACCAGGAATGTGAGGAATATCTGCTAACGGATGGCGCTGATAACTGCAAGACAAAAAGAACTAGACGCTGTTTTTAAAGGCAGTCGTATATCTGTCGCAGAAAAATAATTAAAACCGTAATATAGTTATATCCCTAGGAATATAATTATATACTGGAACTTAACTATGTTAACGCATAACTATGCAAAAGCGATTCATTACTATCTTACTAGAAATAATTATATTACGGTTCAAGTCTAGTGATATAGTTATATTACTGGATTAAGTTTAGTGAAATGATTGTAGGAGTGTAGTGCGGGGGTGCGGACATAGTAATATGTTTATCTGGGATCTCTGCCTTTTCGCCAAAAATTGTTTGGCAGATTATCACTTGCCAACTAACATTTCGCAGAATTTTATTTCGCCGAATAATCATTTGCCAACTTACTTATATTACGGTTTTAACTATCTTAGTGCGACATATACATATAATAAAACATGTAGGTACTCAGTTATGAACGAGTAGTATATTGTCGCACGACGGCTCGTGTGGTCACTTGGTCAGTGACCTTGTGATCCATTACGCACTACACTTGAATTAGGCGCGACAGGTTTTTGCGTAACTTACATCAGACAGCTGACCCAATTACATCTATTGCGTGTGAGAGCAGACGCGCTTGCACTTTTTATACAATACTTATTGATAAACTTACATTCTTCATTTGCCTATATTATTGCACATACATCTTTAATATTCTCTCTGTATGTAGTACGCTAAGTTAATATATGTTATGCATTATACACACTTAACGGAGACGGTGTGACATAAAGGAAAAATAACGTTAATAGAAACAATGAGATTAAAACTGATATAATTACAAATAAATTAAATATTGTAGATTTATCGGGGAGTTCAAGTATTACGTAAAGTAATTGGGAGAAGGGGGGTCTTGTGAAACGTTACCATGCGTTACATGGGCGGGAAGGGAGGATCGAATAACGCGTTACTTAAAAAAGGTTTTTTTTATTTCCTAAAAAAACTAAGGAATATACCTAAATATCCTAAGTTGGCAAAATGGCAACCCTTTTCATTTGTTTCGAGGAATCCCTCAATTATACTTCATTTTTATTTAGTTTTCGTTTTTGTTTTACGGGGAATTCCACCACTGTATTGTATGTTATTTTTATTTTATATTCGTTAGTGTTTTAAACACGTATCTATTATGTCTAAGCACTTCGCTGTAGTTTATAGTATCATTAAAGTGAATTAATTATGACCACAGAAGAGGGAGATTTGCATCATGAATTGTTCTTGGTCTATAAATGCTCTTATATTTGTGACTTTTAGGTAAAAATGGTCATTTGGGTGTTACGTAACGTTTAAGGAGGGAGAGGGAGGGTACAGAAAAAGTTACGGTGCGTTACATAGGGGGAAGGCAAGGCCAAGAATCTTCAAAAATTGCATTACGTAATATTTAAAAAACGTAACTTCTTGCCTGTAACAACAGAACACTTTCACGTTTCACCGGTTACGTTTACGTCCCATTATGGAATAGGTGGTGAGCCTATTGCCATGCATCGGGTACGTATCCAGACTCCGAACCACTACTAGAAAATCTTAATTAGAAAATTTTGTAGTGTTCGACCCGGGAATCGAACCCGGG
>DWEC01001911.1:0-12464 GCA_018245735.1 Microceris miodesmiata
GTTAGAATGACATTTTTGTTGATATTCGGACGATGAATTTAGATATAGTCGTATATTTTGGGCTGAGGCATTAATTTCATAATACCGTGCATCGGCGCGGTTGGCGGTGACCGCCTTACGCGGCGCTCCGCGAAGAATCTCTCGATCCCTGTAGTCAACATGTCATCACATCTTCACACCAAAGCGATTCAAGCAGTAATGGCGTACACAGCGCTTATCTGCGCGGTATTTCTTATGCAAACCGCTGCTGCTGAACGACGCAGGCAGCCCGGACGTCCTGCGTCCGTATGGTCAGGAGGTGTGTACAGGCTTGATATCGATGGATTTCATAGAAACCAGAGCAGCATTCATCGCCATCAGGTACTACTAACGGGTCCTAGCGCGGCCATACATGTGTAAGAAGAATGCGAGCAATGGCCATATTCATTTAATATCTAATACATTATGTGTCCTAAGTAGTGTTAAGTAAAGAGCGAGGTGCGACGACCGCGCTCTGTTCAGCTACGTCACTATTTATGTCGAGGTTGGGAGCTATTTTTTCACGGCATGTTTTATAAAGTACACAAGTTAACGATCACAAGACCGGTTAACGTCGGTGTAAGGAGACCTAATAAGGATCTTTAGGGTGAACCGTTCCGTTAATTATTGATAGCACCAGTTGATCTTGACATATCACAAGGTACTTGAATGCTTATTCAGTTCATTAAAAATTCTTAACCTAAATCGTTACGTTTCGTTTTTATTATCAATTGTTTGTTTTGCATTATATGTTACATTTTATTTTATTTCACTACACTAAATTGTGTCGAGCTTCACAAAGTCAAGGATTATTTCAAAGTTGAAAGAGTCGAGATGCGTGCTAGACCGTGCAGTCACGTACGCGGCGTCAATGTGTCACGTTAAAGCGTGTAATGGCGCTGGCGGAAGGGCGCACTTTATGGATATTCTTTTAATTTACCATTCAGAGTTACATCAATATCCGTGTGCTTTTTTACTGTTATTACTCTATGTATATAAACATATTACTTTTAATAAATATTTTGCGTGCAACTTGACCGACTTGACAGGCTGCCTCGTTATTCGAGTGGTTGTAAGCGCGACTGCCAATTGAGAGGTCCTGGGTTCAAATCCCGGATCGGGTACTATTGGATTTTTCTAATTTAGAATTTCTATTAGTGACTCGGAGTCTGGATCTGTGCCCGATGTATGGCAATAGGCTACCACCTATTCCATTGTGGGACTTAAACTTGACTGGTGAAACGTGGGGTGTACTACACTCCTCTGCCTATCCCTTCGGGGATTACAGGCGCGATGTTACGTGAAAACGTTTACGTTTTTAAGTGCAACTTGAGATATTTTTAATTTTAGTGCGGTTTCAGATTTTGAAGCCTATACACTCCCTGTAGTAGTGAAGGGAAATTTGTACGTCTTAGATTTGTCCATAATGTCTTTTAACAGCTCTAGCGCAGTCAAAATCTCTTGACCGTTTTCGTGCTGATACGAGATCTAGTAGTGAACGTTAAATGGGTTCCTGACAGAGGGACTGCGACAGAAACTTTACAGAAAAAAAGAGGTGCGGTTTAGGGGAAAACGTTAATTGGAACTCCCGTCATTTATTATGGGAAACAGGGAAGAGCGCTGGGGAAAACAACAGGGGTCGTAACTGCAGAATTATGGATTCGGTTGTTTATAGATGTTTGTATGGTTTATTTAACATAAAAATCCTATACATTTTCTTAAATAATAATGGTTTCACTGCATACAACCGTAACTAAATATTCAGATCCATTTCTAGTGTTGGTCACAACTAAACCTTACGTACTTCGATAAGATTCTGTATAATTAACATTTTACTCTGAAATTCGATGTTTTCCCCAGCTTGATAGTCGATTATTCAATCTAGCTATATCTAAACATATTGTTAAAAAAACTGCGACCGAAACCTGGCTGTTTGTCAAGACTGCTAGAAACTAAACTGGAAATGTAAACTTTAATTTGACACACATTGTATCTGTAAATTCAGAAAAATTACTATTTTTATGCTAATGTTATAAGAATTTATGTAATTATTTGGATAACGTCGTCTTTCATGTACATTTCAGTATATTTGCGGTTGCTTCGAGGCGTCTTGTAACGTTTTAGCGGACATATTATAAACCCAGTACGTACTGAAGATGTGATACACTCATAATTTACATTAAAAATATCATGGTATAATATCGATGTAATATTTTGGTGGATAGAAGCCTGAATGTTATTATTGGCTACTATAACTAAACGTACCGATAGATGAAATACAGTTTGGAAGTAGAGTGTTTTGTGAGTTCATATAAGGTAAATAAGGTAACTATAAAATATGATGGCGACTACGAATGGAGCAGGTGAGTCTACAAACGATATTTAAAGATTCAAATAACTTTTGCATTTAATAGTTTTGATTACTGTTTTCTTTTACTCATTGAATCGAAGTTAATTTTAATTGTAAAATAACTATAGTATAATAAGTTTCAAAATTAGAAGAATTAAATATTAGATTATTCAAGTTGATTGCGTTAGATTAAGGTTGATTTCCGTAATATCTTTTATATTCACTTCATCATTGTCTTTAAACTTGGATTTTTTCTTTCATACATTGATCGTAGTGAATTTATGATTAGTTAATTTTTGGTTTACTTCATGTTAAATGATATAGCTTCTAAAATTTTACCCTTTAAGACTTTTGACTTGCGAAAATTTCATTTTTAGCATAATAATAAATGACACAGAATAATGTATAGTCGAAAACGTAATAAAACAAGTGCTAATACCCATTAGCGATAACACTAGACTATTTATTACATCGCTGTCGATAGTTTTATGTCCGGGCGGCTATTAGTCAATATACGGCCTACTGCGTCTTTGATGTTTCTGTTTACAAGCCAAGCAAGATTACTGAATATTGCAATAATATAGAGTGAATTCCTCCTTCTGAAATGTAACTAGTTAAATTCGTATCCCCTTTAGACGTTAGTAATTACATATTTGTAAAAAGGATCTTAATTATATTTAAAAAGAGTTATTTGAAGATCAGTTAATTTTTAACAAAGATAAGTTAATTTTAAACGTTCAGTGGAGCCAGACAAAACCAGGATTTATGCCCCAAATTGTAATTGTAATTGTAATTGTAATTGTAATATTTATTACATACATAGATAGATGAAACATAATCCAATCTTTGAACGATTAGAACTTATATTTATTCACCGATAAAATTATCGGGGTTGCCATTAATCGGCGCACTGGGTCAATAGCACGTGTGCAACCGTAAAAGTTTACACAAGGCTCGGTGCGGCGCCGCGGAGTAACGTTCGGTTTTGTTGTGCTAATATCGACTGGATGTTTGATCAAACGTTGGCAACGACACCCGAGTACGTGTACCGTTTATGACGAGCTATGGACTTATCGTCATCACCTACCTAAGTGATAAAGATGTGGCAAACGAGAGAATTACGTCTTCAAATAATAGAAGGCTAATTTTTATGTAATGTGTTCCTGGGATTTAATTTTTCCTATAATTGAGATATCTCATACATCTCTCTCTTCATCATTTTTTTGTCTCGGTGAAAAACTAATATCCTCGACCCGAGTTGCTAAATTAAATGATGGCATCCTAATGACAATAAGAATTTAATAAGCATTCTAATGAGAGTAGATTTGATATTGTGAAAAAACTCATGATTTTCGAGACTTTCATCGTTCTAATACACATTTTACTATTAAATGTTTCGTGAGTGTTTATACATTTTATTATAAATGTGCCGGCTTAACTCACGTACGTTTTTTGGGATGACCCGACCAGTTTCGGACCTGTACCCTGCAGAATTGGGAGGTTAACACAATGCTATAGATGCATTTTAACGAAGAGCAAGCTATACAACTGTAATATAAAACCTGATAGACGCTACAAAGAGAACGGATTTCATTAAGGTAATAGACGAAATGCAGGCCCGCGAGGTAGCAAGTTTATGTAATTCCCCCTGCCCAAATCTGGGGCTCGCGCCCCTACACGCTCGTTCCCCTGACGGCCTCCCGCATCTGCGGGAGCTGGAGGGGTTGGACGATGCTGTGTAGCATCAATGGTCCGCGAGTGAAGACCGCAGGCCACAACACCGTCTGACGACGGGGTGAAATCACCGGGGGCAAGTTGAGCCCCCGAGAATGCCCGGGTAAAGAGAGGATCTCGAGGCTCCTAGACTCGTACCCATGTGGCGAAATACCCGCCGCGGCATACAAACGACTACTGCTTGCTTGCTTAAACAATTAGTAGCGGCGGCTGCTAGGGCTACACACACCGAGGCCTAACTATTAACTTAGTGAACTAATCGTCCGTACGCGTAAATATTTAAACTGTCTAATACAAGATTCTGGTAACCATTTAGCCTGCTTTTAAACAATGAAAGTAAGAGAAATAAATTTATATTGTGTAAGAGGCAAGGCAAATATTTTGGAACATTGCACATAGTCGTTTCGTTCCAAATTACGCAGATCCTGTACTATGGTGATCAGATTGATAATAAAGACACATGCATACATATTATTATACGCTGATTCATACATGTATGTACCTATGTTTGTATGCTTTGTCTTAATAATTTATAAAAATAATTCATCACCATCAAGCCTATCTAAGTCTAATGCTAGACATAGGCCTCTACAGAAGAGTTTTCGCGTATAATTTGGTGAAATAGTAAAACATTGTAATATGGGCCTTTATTTCTATGTAAATACGAATGAAAGAAAAAAGCGGAATACAAAAGTAAAAATAATTGGGGTAATTAAAACAAATAAATGGAAATACAGAAAGAAGTGCCCTAGATGGTAAAATAGTGGACAGAACTGAAATGGAAATTAATAATGCATCGGGCTCGGAGAAAGAAAGAGATAAATGGAGGGAGAAGGAAATAGTAGCAACAAGAATGACGGTGTTGCCAGCCGTTGTACAATTTATTAAACGTAAAAATTACATAGAATATTAATCGGCTATGCTTCAAGTGGGTATCCATAATCAATATCGTCACGTTGACATTGGCTTGAAGAATCAGGCGATGACGTAAATGTGACCAAAAATATTAGAGACAATAGGCGCTTTTGTTTAAATACTCTTTCACGGAGTTCAGTAGAATATTAATTTTATGTAAATAGAGTATTAAATCCGTTTGCATCTTTTAATTTTGTTTTGTATTCTCAAGCGATTGAAGACTACTGTACTGCCATCGTAATGGGAAAGATAGCATTTCAGCACCTACTTATATATTACATTCTTATTAATGGTAATACTGTGTATTCTAGGTCCAGTAGTTCAAGCAGCTTTTAAAATCGTTCGTGTATGATCCATCTTCTTAAGTTTCCATAACTGCTTTTAATTGAATACAATAAAAAGTCATGTTATCGTACACGCGAAAGTACGATCGATTTGATAAAGCCAGTAATGTACTGTTCAATTTCAAGACGATATGTATTGCATTTACACGCTATGATGAATTGAATTGAAATTAAATCACGTTTATGATAATAGATTTCTTGCTGCAAATTACAATATTTTACTGTATTTAGCTGGGATTCGACTAACCGTAATTATAATCCATCGCGCTGTTTGCTTGAGCCAGATAGAACTGCATCAATGTATAATGTCACTGACTGTGTCAGTTAAGTGCACTTTGTTTTGTCGTATAGAGTTGTATATTCTAAGTTGTAGTTCTAATTTCACACCGTTTTTAATTCGCGCATTGTAAGCAAGCACCCCGCCCACTTACGTCTCACGTTATCGGTGCCTGTGTTAGAAGGGACAATAATTTACGGAAAGATCCAGAACAACATAAATATATTGGTAGTGACCCATATATCTATATCATGTTGGGCGAGTGAAATAAATTATGACGAAAAGTGCTTGGAAAGCGAATCATTTTATAAAGAATCGACATCACTTCAGAGTTGGATGTATGCCAGATGACATTAATGATGCTTCAGTTCTCGGATGCAGTGGATCACTCAGAGGTATTGGTTGCGGGTAATTTTTTACTGATTAATAATCCCTAGCGGTTGAGAGCGATGATTGAATTGGGACAATCGGCACTTCATATCTATATTGATAATGAACTAACTTGTTCACTATAGTAACTGTCACGTATCTATCTATAATTATTGTGTATAATGCAAAAGATGAAGTTATTTATTATTTATATGTTTAATTATAGTGAACTGTAGCTTAACTTTACATGCTTTGGAACTGAATGGGTAGAAGGTAATAATTAAGTATTATTTAGTACTTTAGCAGTAGTTCAGTTTAGTAGGAAGTATATACTGGTACAGTTAGTTATTCAGAATATTGTATACTTTATAAAATACATAGAATATTGTATTGTCCACGTTGCAATTCCCTTTCGACTAATTTTGACCATAAATATAAATAGAATACATTATTAGTCAATATAACAAATTTAGTACGTTTAATCAAATCCATAAAAACAGTTCTTAAATTGACACGATGACGTAAAGGAGTCCTTGTCACAATTTTAACTATATTTATGTGCATCGTTAAACTTAATGTATACAACACTGCCTTTTATTATATAAGGCAATATAACGCTCATATGGAGCTAATAAATTCCTTGTAGCGGATCTATATTAGTTTTTCGTCGCTAAGACAGAATAATGTTTTCTGATACAGCAAATAAATCGTGTATAATATAGAAATCTACAGAAATGGTGCACAGCACAGAGCGTGAACGCTACAAAACGGAAAGTGCGTAACTGAAAATTTTAATTGTGTAGCAATTGAAAGTGACAAAAGGTATTCCATCCTGACACCGAACGCTTACCGTTACGCTCCTACATACACTCGAGGGTCCCGGCAAGATGGTGGTGGTGATAGCACACACAGTAATCACAAGCACAACATAAAACCACAACACTTGTATGTGATGGGGGTTTTTTATGCGTAATTGTTATAAGGGCACGGCGAACGTGGGCACGCTGGCGGCGAGTGCGGGACGAGACTGGCCGGGTTGCGCCGTAATCGATCGTTGTGCGCATATTCCTTCGCGCCCCGCGTCATTCCACCCCCAATATCTTATGTATGAGAGCGGAATATGCCAGGAGAGTGAAAAATTTTTCACAGCACTCAGGCTTAAAGATATGACCACCGTACTTTGGGAAGGCTATTTGGTTGGCGGTAACTCTGCTATGATCTTTCCCGGGATCTTTGACATTTATTGCATATTCAGCAGTATGATTAGGCTTCAGGTGGGCGTGGAGCATGAGCACAAAATTTTTTCTCTTTATTAAAAGACTGCTTCTTTATAAGGTGTATAAAACTGTGATAAGTATGAAATAAAGAGCTAAGAAAAAGTAAAGGTATAGAGATATAATAGGAAATAACTATATATCAATTGAACTAAACATAGCCTACGTTACGTCGATTAGTATCAATCAGCCGACCCAATTACTTAACGTTACTTAGGTACTTGGTATTATATCAAATGTGGTAGCGCTAGGTAAGATATGAATTGCGCTACGTCGCCTCTTCTTTGCCGTATACGTAATAGAGTTTTGATTAGTTGAACTGAAGATAAAGAACTTTAAACTTTCAACTAGTTCCCTCATTACTTGGTAATGAAATTTGAAAATAAACATTTGTAACGTACAGGTACCTTAATTCACATGAAGGAAATCGTCTACGTAATAAAGAACAATTACAACCGACGTAAGGTTTTCAAATTACTTACATGTCAATTCACAGGATCCCGAAAATCATTGTAAAAACTCAAATGGGTATCTAAATGGTGTATTCGATGCAAAATTCAAAGGAGGATGCAATTTGCTTTGTCCGAAGCTTTATGCGGAATGTTAGCTGCCTTTGATCGAACGTGTACAGCTCTAGCAATGTAACTGGTATTTTTCTCATTTATACTGATCTGTGCAGAGTACAGAAAATGTTGTAACTAGATAATGGTATGAAAACGAAACTACAGTTGTTTTCTTAATTTATATTAGTTTAGTGATTCGCAATGATTACTAAGATGGATCATGCATAGGGAGAAAAAACCTATTTACCCTTAAGTAAGTTATACGTATCGGTAAACACAGAGGTCGGAAGGTTGTTCTACCAATTAGCCGTCCGGGTAAAAAACGTGGATCCAAATCATTTCATTCTATCAGATAAGTGTGATATTCCGCCTAGCATGGTAGTGGTCATTGATTTAGAAGACACAGCTGATATAACCTGTAAATCAGAAACGTTGGCATGAATGTTTTGGGCCCTACCTGTATTTCTTGTCTCTATGCCACACAGATATGTGCAACATCTGATGATCGTAGATCGCGGTGGGCAGCGGTAGCTTCAGGTGTCTCTGGAACTCCGGCTCCCGCTTGCCATAAAGCACCGAAGTCCTCTGAAATATGGACCTCTGCGATGGGAGAGACTGATTCTCTGTCACGCCACTAATTACAACCTGGAAAATATTACCATTTCGTTTAAAAAATAATAGGTTTTAAGTTTTACTGGTTGGTTTGTACCTATTTTTTTACTTCTTTATTGATACCGTTGTAACGTTTATTTTAGGTAATAGGTTAGGTAGTAGGATCACAGTTTCAACTTTAGCGTAAATAATTTTGGATTTTGGTTTAGTATTTAGTTACTCGTATATCAAATTTATTTTATTGGTCACCCAAAGTAAACTTTGGGTCGGCTATATACTACAAACTGGTGTAACATTATAATCTAAATCGGTATTTTTATACTATTATTAACCATTTTTACGATCTTTATACAATAACTGTTTTAGTTACAAATTATAGATATTCTCTACTGTGCCGACCTTCATTGTTTACGTACAAATTATATTCACTAAGAGTAATGTACACAATGTGACCGCTGCCGACATTGATAGATTTCCCTTGTGAACAGCCACACACGGATGACTGAATTTATTTGAAAGGAACCTTCGACTAACGGAAAAAAACACAGTCAATTAAAAATAATTTGGGGATTCCTGAAGTCCATTAGTCTTAAGTAAAAGCAATCGATACGTATCAAATCTGAAAATTGATTATATCAATTCTAGTAACGTCATCTATCAACGGATTTCATTACGACTTCACAAAAGATTGTTAAATTAATAGCTTCATGCTCACCGACCGTTTCATATCATGGAATAAGTAAATGAATTTTTGAGATTCAATTAAAGTAGTGGATCGGAGCAATTAATTAATCTTAGATGTGGCTTCACAGGCGAGCGTCGGAACTCTTAAACATAATTTTGTTACCTTCGCATACGCGTTGATCTCCTCAGCCTTTCCTGTAGACCGTTGTAAATCTTTGCAGCGTATAACTGAAACGGTAAAAATTGTAATATGTAGTTCAATAAATTATGGTTAATCAGCTGTGATAATACAAACGGAAAGTAGGGAATCCGATAGTCACCACTCACCGTGAACGTCTATTATGTCATTCCTAGTCAACATTTCTAGATCAATAGTTCCCTTAAGTGATTGATATATGTCACTACTACGCTCAAAACGGCTGCTGGCGACGCTTCCTCTTTTTTCTTCGCTGCTGTTTATGCTGCTTTCTTCTGGCGAATATGTTAAACAGCGTCGTGAAGATTTATGCTCAATTAGGGGTGTCATACCGTCGTTTGGTATCAGTTCTTCATCTAATTTGCTGGATTTATGCGCTCTCTCTTCACTTAGAACATTGCTTGTTCTTTTCAAATTAGGCACAGGTGTAATGGGACTGGGAATACCATTTTCTAATGTTAAACCGAATAATTCTCTTGATCTTTTATTTTGTGCATAATTGTCACAAGACATTAGGCTGCTATGCGAAACATTAGACCTGAGTGATGTGTTAGGAATAGAAAAACGATCGTAATCTGTCTCAGGCAGACCATTTAAACAATTGTACATAGAGCTAAGGGGTTCACATAGAGAGACATTTTGTAAATCGAATGCAGGACTTGGGATTTCCATTTGCAATGTACGCAACAACGATGATTTAGTTTCCATTTTATTCTGTTTCCAAAGGCTTTCATTGCTTACTGTTGATTTCTTTCTACGAATACACCGTTGTCTTTTTAATCTATTGTTAGCACATTCTTTTATTGCAGCATAAAGATCCGGTGTAGATTCGGATGACATGTATTCTAAGTTACCTTTTGTGGCTATGGAAGAATTCATAGAATGCGATCTATTTAACGATTTATTTAATCTCTCATTTGAAATGTAGTTGTAATTGCCTGTAAAATTGTCCGGTGTTTTTACTTCTCTTTCATTATAACCATCGCCATCGTCTAATATAAAACCTCCAATAGGAACATTCTTTAATAACTTGTCATTAGCTCTGTGCACTGGGAACATCTTAGTTGGAGTAGATTTCGGAGACACTTTTGGTGAAAGAGAATTTTCTCGAGATAAATTAACGTATTTGGCCTCTTTTATAAGATTGGTTTTGTTTTCAGCTTGAGGGTTTACAAAAAGATCCTTGACGGAGTTTATTGAGGGTACAGCTTTCTTATCATCCAGGTCTTTAGTTTCAATGCTGTTATGTAAAATTCTTCTCTTTGTTTTCACAATTTTAGTGCTTTTTATAATATCTTCTATCATCTTTTCCAGTGTAACATCTCCCATTTGTGTAGTGGAAACAGTAGACTCTGATGCATTTGTCAATGAGTCCCTGCAAAGAATAAATTTATTTTCCATTTCGGCTGAACTTTCTTCATCTTTTATGGCTATGGTGAAAGGATTTTCTATCTTAGGAAAATAATCAGGAGCCTTATTTATCTCTATTTTAGAATCCGATCTTTGAGATTTACTGTGCGTACTCATAGTGCTAAATCTTAAAGCTGCTAACTTTACAGAAAGTGGTGTCATAGATATAGGTGAGCAACCATCTCTTAGCAAAATATGTATGTCTTTCATATCTGTTGACGGTGATTTGAAGGAACTTTCAAATTCGTTTGATTTCTTCCGGGTTCGTTTTAATGGTCTAATATTGCTTAGCCCATTGTCATTTCTATTTAAATATAATGGATTGTCGGTAAATATCTGGTGTCCGAAAATAGGTAACGTGGATTTTTCTAATCGATTTTTATCCATAATTAACGGTTTTTGAACACAATTTATTACTAAATCGTCACCATATTCAATTTCAACTAAGCCTTCATTACAATTTCTAATGGTGCTAATTGGATTTTCAATACCAGCTAGTTTTGCTTTGGCCAATGAACCTCTGCTACTGTTAGTTGATATCAACCTATCAGAGAGTTCGTTCAAAGACGGCTCTGATATACTGTGGCTTAATTTTGGTGAACTTAAGAGACTTCGGTCGATATTTTTAATGCGTCTTTCAGATTTATAAACAGAGCTATTTCTCGAAAAGACGTCGTTGTTATTGACGCTAGACATTTCCAACTTACGTTTTTTTGCTTCTCTTACTCTCCTACTATAGGTTGGTGGCGTTGGAGGTAGATCGGATGACATTTCATCTTTGGTATCTTGGCGGAAAAATTTATGCCTTTCAAACTTAGGTGTGCCTGAGGTTGGAGTAATATTGCTAACATCTTTCAGTGCGACAAATTCAGATTTCTTAACGAAACCCTCTTTGAAATAATTTGGCGTGTGCCCTATATAATTTATGTTTTCTTTATCCTCATTTATCACAATTTTTTTTCGTGCAGCAGCTCCTAAAGATCTTCTTTGGTATCGGCTTGGTTTTTTACTTTTCTTTACAGTTTGAGCATCCAAAGACCTTCTCGCTCTGTCGTTATAATTTTTATTAGCACATACTCGTGTCTCCTCATTTTCATTTTCAGTTCCGTTACCGACGTTTGTACCGTGATTCTTTTTACCATACACTGCCCATTTAAGCATTTTAGTATCTGGAAAAAATATTGAAAACATAATTAGATATAATATTTTTTTATCATGCCAGGTCCCTTACTATAAGGGTAGCGCTGTAGGAAATAATACGCACTTTAGAAGCATTTTGTGTTGCATTTTTTATTAATATGAATTTCCTCAGAAATATATGCATCCATTTGTATTCGATAATGATTCGAATAAGAAAGAGAAATGATATGCAAGTCTACAGTTAAGGTTGAAAGCTTCACTCTTTTTTACAACTTCCTTAAGAGCGAGCGACACAGCGCTAACACTTTTCAACTCGACATTGGCATCGTCGCATGCAATGTTTATTACACTGAAAACGAGTGTTCTTCAACCTTTTCAGTTTTTTTTTGCTTTGTTCTCTGCAGTATAATATTTTATTTGCTAACTGTTACTCATAAGAATTGCAGAATATTTATGTGCCTATATATTGTAATAATATTCAGGTATTTCTTGCTTTTGAGAAGTTATATTTGTACATAAGATAAAGTTTTTGATATATAAATGAACCATTTACATATCAATACACAGTCAAAACTATC
>DWEC01001912.1:0-12462 GCA_018245735.1 Microceris miodesmiata
TCAACTTAGCTTTATAACTACAATAAAAACGATTTGGGATTATTATCATATATAACTTTGTTCTACGGATAGGTCGATTTGATCTTGTACAAATGGCGGGTTGTTGGGAGTCAAGATGAGTTTGACAACGACAAATGAGCTGAAAGTCAGCAAGACGGTTTCTCCCGTACCGTATGTAAACCTTGTTGCTACAACGTTGGCATTATAGCTGTGGATGGTTTTAATTGTTAAGTAATGTTATTGATAGTATTAGCTGAATGTAAACTGAAAAAACAGTGATAGCCTGAAAACCTAGTGGCAAAAAATTCAGCTTTTCATTCCACAGGTCCTGTGCTTAAATCTATGGCGCACACCTCTTATCAAAAATGTGCATTTTTTACAAATGCATTTAATATATGTAGTTACATAGTCTTCTTGTTATAAATCTTTGTGATTCCATTTAATTTTTTCATTGCATTAAAATATATTTTTTAATTTATGATTTGCGAGAGGCGTGGTAAACGTGATCTTTTCTGATTTCCTTATTACAGTTACAAATTCTTGTAAGGGTATATTGGGTTATTGGCATCTTATGTACCAAGAATGATAGGACGAATCCAATTTTCGTGGATTTATTTAACTGAGCATTCAGTGGGCGGATGTAGCATGCAATTTCTTTCGGCTTTTCGACAATTCGTGTTTGAGATAGAAATATTACGAGAATACTTTTACGTCAGAACTGTTCGGGCAAATGTTTGGGTGCTTTCCATTTTATTTCTATGTGATTGTTTCTTTTGTGTAAAAACATTAAGTGTATTATTAATATATGAATCAATTGATGTCAGATGATTTGCATGTTTACTTGCAATAATTGTGCTCAACATGTTCATGCATCACTGGTATTGTGTCCTTTATAAGGATTGTTGTTATACGAGTTGTTGTTGTTATTTTTATCAGTAATAAATTAAACACGTAACTTTACGTCTATAATCCGCGAAGACGTAGGCAGAGGAGTGTGTGGACTGTGTGACCATTTATATTAAATATTTGTTGCACTTTTCCACAATTACATATTAAGATATGAGAAGACGTTTCATGATAAAACATGCGCATGTCGTGAGCATAAAAAATTGATAAGACGTGAAAAAAAATGTAGACATTTTTCAACATCTAGGCCGTGCATACCTCCTGCTGTTTCCGTTAAGTAAAAATATATGGTTCCCGGGGGTTGCTGAGTGGATTTCTCAACGGGAAAACATCTGAATGTTAAATAAGATTATTTTTTCCGGAGTGGTTTGTTTTCGTTTTTATGTATGTTCATTGTTTGTTCAAAACGAATTTTAAATGCCTGTATAGAGCCTACAGTTATCTAGGTTCAATATTGTAAAGTAATTTTTAAAACAATAATAAAGTAACTTTTATTGCAATAAAAAATACATTAGCATCAGCTTAAACACCCTTGTTACGCTTTACATGTATTAAAACTAGAAGAGGCGTTTGCGAGATGAATCCAATTTGCATTAGATCAGTAACTGGGGTGTCAAAATTGTAATACTCGGCGGAAAATGTAAGGTTACAGGGCATAAAGCAGCTTACACACTATACACCGAAGTGGATCAGCTATCCAATAATATCACTTAAATGTCACTTATATTTTTTATCAACAGACTTTTCTATTTTGACGTAAACTGGTTAAAATATTTTTGCAATTTTGCTTGGTTTCTTGTTCGCTCATTATATGAACGAACGAAAACGAAACGAACGAAACGAAACCAACGAAACGATAAAACGAAATTTGATTTGTATAAAATCTAATTCAAAGATCAAGACATACGATATTATCGCCATCGAACGATTATTTGAAGCTTTAAAATAATAAATTTATTTCCATGTAATGGAGAGTTATTTTGTGTATTTACACGGCAACCAGAACTACATGGAATTTTGTTTTTGTCTTCAGTACATACAAATTATGTACATGTAAGTTGCTTTTCAATCTAAAAAATGCTACTTTCTAATACGATAACACAAATTTACTATTGACATCTATAACTCCAGATGTTATATACCTCATTTGAATCACAAACATCAAAGGTTTTTTTTACGTTCACTGGGAGAAGCGACTAATGTATGTAAATGTAGCAGAAATTCTCCTCGATATGAACGGATTGCTCTGTATCAGAACCCAATGGAGTTCTTTAACGAATTACAAAGAATGAAGGCTTCTGCAATAACACCGTTCGTTATACAATGTCTTTAGAGAGTATGAAAACAGCGGTCGTTCCATATTAAGGTTGTATTACATCTGATGTCTAAATTGAACTGGTGATGCAAGCGTTTAAGGATAATATGACATAGTTCTAAGCCAGAGACTTGGTAGCTTCTAATTTCAGTAATATCGTGCTAATTTTGTTCCATCAGTCGGCCGACTTGCTCACCGTCGCCGAAACCAGTGAGATAATTTATTTTAACTTATATCCCTAGTACGAACTAATCACATAATTATCATCAACTTTTTTATTTTTCCACTGGTTACAGCCCTGTTTTATGAGGGGAAGGTAAGGGTTATGGCTATAGATTGCTACGCTGCTCAAGTATAGTGTAAAGACCCAACCAATGTACTTTTATAACTGAATTTTTGCCTAGGAGTTTTTACACTCAGTGACTATGCCTAAATGAAACTTTACCTTAGGCCTTTCAATTATGGATATACTTACATTAGTATCCTGTTATGTCGTACTAATTAATTCAAATTTATATTGATTCTCTTATCACTGACCCAACTAATGTGATCTGTAAATTCTATACTGTAACATTTTTCCTTAAAAACATTTCCAAGCGAATGATTTTTAGATGAAGTGAATAGTGTCCGAGCTGCCTTAGATTTCACGGGACTCAGCTAGCGCGAGCTTGTAATATCTCCTTATTAGAATCGAATCTGTGACGGCGTTCGCATAAATTTTAAGAAACGTCTTCAGAAAGCTAATACCGTCAGACATTTTTGCGTTCAAGATCTTTGTTTGTAACTTTGTAGGCTTATTGGATAAGCTTTGCAAGTTTTACTGTGTATTTGTCAAATTTATTGTTAATAGTAGAAAAGTGTAGTGGAGTACAATTCCTTTTGAATATTGTTTTTAACACGCTTTATTTATTATATGGTTTGACGCGCAGCATTTTGCCGCGATTCCGTTTGATGGAAAATACAGATGTGTTTTAAGACACCACGCATGTCTATTCATCCTTAAAAAAGCCTATTCAGCCTTGCGTTGAACAGTCCTAAGTTTTATGTGTAGATGGGTTGAATCGTCCCATGATGGGACGCTAATAGCGCTGCGTGAGGATTACGGGCTCCGAGGACTTCCTGTGTACCCGAGCAGTTCTCATGGGGACAACCGCCCCAAGGCCCCAAAGACTGCCCCAAACGGTCGTGAACTCGGCCTTTTGCGATGGTGGTAGGCCTATACCGCGTTCCCGCCTACTTGCCGGCCTAGTCGTCTTCCCCCTCTTCAGAGGTCGACGCTAGCCTGACAAGTTCGCGTGGAAGCGGGCGTGTCTTATTTGCCTGGAGATTTATTATTGGGGTTTTATCATATGGAAATACTACATCGAAAACCGCAAAATCTAAGGGGCCTAATTTTTTTGCGTATCAGATTTCGATTTCTTCCTTAAACATTGGAAAGCAGAATCGGCAATGTTCATTTGAGCTCATTGTAAACGTTTTCATGCTATTCAGAAAAAAATATATAACTACCGGTCTTTTATCGTTTAATATTGGAAAATGGTCAGATATAATGAGAAGAATGCCATGTGTATATATATACTTTTTAATATGCACTTACATAGATATTTTTTACATTCCAACAGAACAAATACCTGTGCTAATCATACAAATTTTTGTTCTGCTTAGGAATTGAATTCACGAATCCCTGCTAAACACTCATGTCCACTAACTACTGGACATCACACTTTTTATGTGTTAAGTAACCCAAATGACTTTAGCAAACAAATCTGAATTAACTGACGCACACTTAACTGACTTAAAGGAAACCACAAATATTTTTCGATATTTATATTTCATATAAAATCAACAAGTAATATTACTACAATATCTTTCGTACTACAAAGAAATTATACAATGCACTTCGTATCACTTAAAAATCTAAATGATTTATTATCAATATGTTTAATTGACTATCAACTTAAAATAACCATATAAAATTAAGTTTTGGCACTGAATCGGTTTCACTTAGACAAACTACGATATATCTAATATTACAAACTATTACACATACTAATACACATGTGTATACATAATATAACTTTACATATATATAAGTTTATTTACGTATTAAGATTCGTCTAGAAATATATTTAATATTCACTATCTATTTCCATACATAATTCCGTTCATAAAAAAACCAATGCTCTAATATAGAGTTATATGAAACCGCAATAAAACAAACAAGTAAGTAATATAAACATTTCTTAAATATAACAAGTTATAAATAATTATAAAAAACTAAAACAATGGGTTAATTAAGTATTTCCTTGTCAATACTTATTCAGTTACTGACTATTTTACCAGCTGAGCAAACGACCAACAATATTTCATTTATAACCATTAACAATTATACACAAATATATTATACATAAAATGACCAACAATATTATATTTCTAACAATTAACAGTTATACACAAATAAAATTGAACACGAGAGTATTTAAACGATTTGCCATTTAAAAATTTGGCTAACAATTAGCTAACTAGTTACATATTTTTCGGCTGCAGAATGTATCTATATAATCATTATTTCTCGATTCAGGTTAATGCAACTCATCATTACAGTTTAAAACCATGTATCGTTAAAATGTTAGCTTCGAAATGACAATTTTCAACTTCAAGAGAATTTGTTCCCCTTTGTAACGTTTTCATTATTATTCTGTATTTTATATGGTGTAATAGGCTAGTTTTAACTTCCTAAATAATAGTTGGCTAATAAATTATTTCTATGCCTATCAGCAATAGAACAGCAAGCAGATGTGTCCAAAATCATTATAATGTAGGTACACGTGACTAGTGACAAAATATCATTACAAAATTTCGATAACTTTTTTCAGGTTAATTTAAATTCATCTTGTTCACACCGCATTCATAAATCAGTCTAATTTAAGTATGGAATTTTATTCCACTTTGCTCTTTTTAATTTCTAAGAGTTTGAGGGTGTGTAGACACCAGAACATCGCGGATACTACATAGATAACTTGGAGGATTGGCATCACTGGACTTGCGGAGGAAATGCTTCTGGCGAGGAAGGCGAGAGCTGAACAGCGGAGTACTTCAAGCATAGGCGCGTACTTGGAATTATCGAAAAGCATTCCAATAACAGTCAGCGATCCTAAGATGTAGAACACGAAGATCAGCACTGAAATCGGAGTCATGCCCTGGAGAAGAAAAGGTTTGGTTAATAAATTGTTGTTATTAAATCATCCCGCCAAGGCCCATAAAGGGCTGGCAGAAAATACGGATTACCAAATATTTCTATCTTTAGAGACCTAACGTGCTTCCTCTAAGTTCGTCACTCACTTTATTAATGCAGACCGATTCCGAAATATGAATTATTTTTAAACGTAAATTAAATGTGGAAAATACCATTCTTTTTGAGGTACTCGATCCAATAATTAACCTTTTTCCCCGACTTCAAATTAGAAGATGTTCGCAATTCGACTATATTTTTATTATCCTTAAATTTCAACCCCTAATCCGTGAGTTATTTATTTATTTACACTTTGCTATGCATTATAAGCAGGCATAATAAAGGGCAAACAATTTGTTAAACTAATAAATATGTTTATGAGCGTGTGAAGGTGCCACCGAGAAGATGAAATAACTTTAAATTAGATACTCTAACTAGATAATACCTTCTCTAATTAAATAATTAAACATGTATTTAAAGTTTATTTTAGTTTCTTTTTTTCGGAGAGTCATGTGATGGCCAGTTGTCATTGACGCATTCCAGTTCATAGATCATAAGGAATGAGTTGTAGATTTTCCAGAGTTTTATGCATCGATTTAAAAAATATGTTGCCTACAAGTTCAATATATCATCTTTCGAAATGGAATACAGTAGACGTAGTAGGTTTTGGTTCACCTCGAGAAATAAGTGTTGTTATAGTCGCCGCGGGCAAAGCGTTCTGCCACCTTCAACTTTAATTTTGTCTTTCACTATTTCTCAAGGATATAATTATGACGTATATGAGACGCAATGTAAGAATTGAAATATGACATTGAAAAATATGTTTCACATATGAAATACGTTCAGTTACATTAAAAAGCATATTTTACATTTTTATTGTGAGTCCTATTAAATTATAAATTTCAACGAAAACGTTACTTCCAAGAAAGTCTAGATTTCTTTATATCAGAACTTAAATTTAAATATCGAATCGTCGATAATCTGTACTAACATAAATTGTGAATAATTTTTAATTTTATTTAATTGGGAAAGTTTCATTTAAATTGGTTCTGGTTGGTTTAAATTGGTTTCATTTAAATTGATGGATTGAGGACACGTAACAGATTTACAAAAATATTTTAATTTCATTTGATGTGTTCATTGAAGCCTGTCTAAATTGATTCATAATATTATTTAATGACGATTAGGTTGAAATGGATATCAAAATATGTATTTAATAACTCGAAGCTTCACTAAAAAATACAGTCTCAATTCCTCCTGCTTTTTGGAATTGTTATATTGAGGTTATCGCTTACAAATTACCAAATATTTACGATGTCGAGAGCGGCAGAACAAAGTTTCATTTTGCGAGAAAAAATGTTTGTAATACACGCCGCTAAAATTTAATCATAATTAATTAGTTTTATATTAATATAGACTGCACCATCAACACCGTAGCAGGTTAATTTAATTTTCAAAAGTGAATTGACAATGTTAATTACAAAGTTTGTCAACGCACCTGGCCAGCGTCGTAGTCTGGGTCAGACTTAGGTATTACAAGAGACTCGCGTCCAACATTAGAACTATAAAAGGGTTGATGATGATGATACAATGCGCTTACCATATATCTCGAAGCGAGTTCGAAGAATCCGTAAAGGACAACTGCGTAGTGGAGTACAAGGTACATGTTGCACCACGCAGGTAGGTGGACATCGTATTTCTCTCTCTGAACAATCTGCAACAATTAGGACTGCTATTTAAGAAACATTTGCAAACAAAATTATATTTACTTGCCTCAAAGAGACTGTGCCGTATTATCATCTTGTTTAAGGAATGTCATGTGGTCACTTTACCCTTTTACTAGTCATCGCATAGGTAGAGGGTTCTAGGTTTAAAACGTTATTAAATAAACATATAATCATCAAGAAAAATATGGGGATTATGTAAAATACCCGTTGAGATGTATATTACGTTCCGGAATATGTAATTCCAATTTAATGGCAAATTAATTCCCTCGCGAAGAACAATAATCTGGTATTAGTTGGGAGTATTAATCAATGTCTACATTTGCCGTAATGGCAAGATTTAGAGGGTGGGTTGAAATGTATAGGGGATTTACGGGATATGTATAGTTGACTATCTGTTTGGTTAACTACTTTTGGTTTCCACTTTGGTTTCTACTTCGGTTTCTCATTACCTCGGACAGTTTATAACCTGGCACCATGCGGTTATCAAATTGTTTATTAGTGTTTGAAAAACGAGCTGAGTAAAATAATATTTCATTTATTACATGTAATATACTGCATTTTTACTCATATATTTTCATGACTGTTTCGTTGACTTGACTGCTGACTGAAAGTTTTCTATGTTGAAATTATTGGTATTAACTGGATGTGTGTCTGGTCTACGGAAATAGTCTCATCCCTTATTCCATGGAACGTGTAACGTAACTCTTGATACGTGGGATTACTACACTCCTCTGCTTAATCCTCCAGTAGCATAAAGGTATTATATTACATATAACATATTTATTTGATCATTGAGCAATCTCTCATAGTACCGCTGCATACAATATTTAACCTGGAGTACAATAGACCTTGAGTGAAAACCACATCAAAGCTTTGAACCGCCAATTTTATTCATTGCCCCGGAGGTCGATGTAAGCTCAGTGAGAATTGAATGGGGTGCGTTTGCTACAGAAGATAAATGTGTTGCGTAGCTTTAAGGATCTCCTAAGTATAGCCATTGGGATTACTAAAAGGTAAGATAAGATAAGTATTACCAATGCTTGATCATAACATAGGTCCATGTCTTGTGTAGAATTGTTTAAAAGTTTTTGTGGATCGTGCACATTGTGAATGAAACTTTTTTAAATTATATCGGAGTATTGTCAAAACTAATATTAGACAAAAACGCTTATAGGATAGGTAATACTGTGTATGTAGATATACGAGTCTTCCATGATTATAATGGCCATTGCTGTGAATTACTTACATCTTCTTTCTGTTCCTCGTAACCAAGACGTGGGGTTCCTGGTTCCCAGCTGGGTCCCCAGATGATGGCCTTGATTTTGTGCTCCAAGGTTTCCATTCTACGGAATTTATCTACCACGTAGCCTGTGTAGAAACTCTGAAAAAAAAAATACATTACATATATTATTGTAAGCAGTTTTGTTCAGTTATTCATTTTATCTTTTACCTCCTTATTTTTCAAAGGTTTTTTTTTTAATTTTTTAAAAACATCTTTTTTAAATCCTTTATTTAAAACTTCCATCTTTTCTTTGACTTAAATTTCAACTGCCAAACCTTTTGCTTTTAAAGAACTCAACACAGAATAAATGTATTTTAAAGTTTTTAACGTTTTTGTTTTGCTCGGAACACTACATATAATTATACATAATACTTTAACCGTGGCATCTCTGTTGTGAGTGTATATAAAAAGATCGCATGCATAGGAATGTATTGACGTCAGTAGTAACTTTTAGTTTGTCTAGTTTATTATTTATAAGTTTTATTTATGTGTATCCGGTTATATTGTTATCGGTTCTTTTTTCATATGAATGTATATTATAATAGTTTAATCGAAACGAAGGAATAGACAATATTTTGATTCTCATCTATACTGCAAAACACGTTTTTGGGTAGTTTTTTATTAAAAGTAATTTTTTATTGAACTTTTCAATTTTTTTTACTGTACAATTGGTTACGATCTTCGATTCGCTGTTTAAAAAAGACCCGCATATCAGAGAAATAATTGCTTTGAAAGATTGGTGTAAATTTTTCATTTTACGATATCCTTAGATTTTAAATGTAATTCAAGACGAATCGTGCTATTCATACATTAGTATTACTGTATTAATACATTCAAACGATAAAATTATTTAGTGAAAATGCAAATAAAATATTATAGTTACAAATAAATTTCAGTAAAATGCCTATTTTACACTTTCTTAATAATAATTTTGATGTCTCATTCATCACGTGAAAATCAGGTTCGCATTAGAACTTTAACGTTCGATTGATCCATACTAACACTATAATTTTGCCTCTCATTTACAAGATTAGGCAGACCTTAATATATGATACACCTTTCATTGCCGTAGAGTATATACATATACAGTAGCGTGATATTAAAAGTTAAAATCGCTACGTTTCCTTGTCTTTATATAAATTCTAATGCAATAACGCTGTCATAACATATTAATAATGCAGTTAATTATGAACAAAATATAACTCATTTTAACAAATTGTCCTTGTAAGGGAAATTTATTTGGAATTGATTTGAAAGTATTAAATTGATCATCAACTACAATGGAAGCATGATTTTCGTTTTTCAGTACCATTGTTCGAATTTAAACAATAATAAAATTATCAGATAACAATGTTATGAATGAACTGTTTTGAATAGAATACAGGAGTGGTAGTTATAGATATCGTTTATTTGACAATAAATACATACGTTTACAACACATACATTCATTGATTAATTGTTCATATTGTTTATCTAATCATATACTATACAATGATTTGTTTTAGAAACTTTTTATACAAATCCCGCTCATGTTTCGTGTGTATAGTATCATATTGTCACGCCACGTCACTTACGGGATAGGCAAAGACCCGACGTGGTTCTTCTTGATTAAATATAAATTATGGATAAAATATCTAATTAGTATAGATGTGTAAGAAAGGGATATTTCTGAAGGACATAGTTATAAAACCATTTTTGTTGTTTCCGGCTCATTCAGAATAATCACATTAATGCTGATTGTCTAATCTTTTTACACGGTGACATCAACACACTGAGAAGAAGAAAGATAAAGAGAACAAAGTTTTTAGATGTAGGTATTGAAGGTTCACGTCAAAAAGGAATCAATATTTAAATTTGTTTTTTGTAGAGTAACGCATATTTATATCTATATAAGTATTTTTATATAATGATAAATCCAGTTTTGTAAACCAATGAAAATATAATAAAATGGTTTATAAATACTGAACTTAGATATGTACTACCTATTTGTCTCTGGACTCAGTGTGCATGTGAACTCTATGGCTCTACTTGCTATTAAATATGTGGAATAGATAATAGAAACAAAAATATGAACTTTTTTTATATTCAGCCTCGCAAATAGACAGATGGGCGACCTGCTGGTAAGTGGTCACCTTCGACTATGGACAATTGGTACACCCGAGGAGTGGCCAATATTTTGCCGGCTTTGAAGGAGAGTTCTCTTTGCGCTTTTCTTGAAGAACCCCATGTCATAATGCTCCGGAAAAACCTCGGATGGAAGCTCATTCCGAATTTTGCAGGTTCGCGGCAAGAACGACCGTGAAAAGCGAACTGTGGAGGACAACCACAAGTCCAGTTCATGTGGATGAAACCTCAATCCTCGGCGAGTTGTGCGATGGAGGAAGGGTGACAATGGATCACTTGGTGTTAAAGAAAAAACTTACTGTGGTTTTAGAATTATTTACAGTGGAATGAAACTTAACGTTTTGGACCGTATTGAAATACATTCTATTTACTTGGAATTTGAGTTACTCATTCATATACCCAATCGTATTATACATGCAAATGGGCTTTAACGACCACGTAACAGTGACTTGACTGACCTTTGTGATTTATTTGACACGAACTTATTCTAGTTTTACATTCAGCTGAGGTAAACATTACGACTGCCTGCATTGTCATTCCAGGTCCCTTAAATATTCCCCTTACAGACCTGACTTGCTCCTTCTTCATTCTCTATGAAAAGGTAAGCTTGTTTTCGAGAGTTGGGACTCCCTCATGAGGCAATATCAGATCTATTGGGTCAGGGTAACTAAAATATTTTTCATGAGATAATATTTTATAGATTTAATTTATTTTGATCTCGAACTAGTAAATTTATGTTTACGTCCCAGGCTATGGTGCAAGAGTTTATGTAGATGGACATTGATGCATAACGAAGCGAGCTCCAGTTAGAGTCACGTTTGTTCTATATTGCATTATGTTATAAACAAGTGACTACATGGTGTTACCAACACGTTAGGTAACACCATCTACTGTCTGTTCAGATCTCTCTGTGTTGACACGTATGTGTTAAAAATGAAGAAATCTTGCATTACTTAAATAAACTATTTATTTATTTATTCTTTATTGTTGTTAACCAAGGGCGGACTTAATGCCAATTGTCATTTTCTACCAGTCAACCCAGGTGTTGATGAAGAGTTGTGGTAGGCACTAAATTACCTTCATTTAATTTAAACGCAAGAAAAAAAAATGGATATTGTATACTATTTGATCTTTTTAATTGTTCCAGTGTTGGCCACAGGTCTCCTCTCAGAATGTAGAGGGCTAAACCCATATCTGCTATGCTGATTTCTATTCTTCGTTTTTTTTCTTCATTGCTACAGGAACTAAAATCTATTTTTAACTCGCCCTCGGCGAGGTCAGCTGCACTTTAATCCACTAGTCTATCACTACTTCATTCCTTTGTTTTGCTACCTTTAATATTATTTTACCGATAACAATGAAAGCAAATTTTCATCTTTCCCAAAATACTCGTACCGTGTACGTCAAATCGAAACATTTGCTTGACACACAAACAACTAACTTAATTTAAGTTCTCAACTAAACTTAACTTCACCATAAAATCTACCGTTTCGAACAACCGTCTTGAAGACGAGTGTAAATATAAGCAATCTGTGAAATGGTTGTCGCTTATAATTTACGAACGGCTGAATGCTAACTTAACCGCAAGCAACTAACATTTGTGGTGTGCGCCGCAGATAATGGATGTGTCAGGTGCAACTTCAGCAACGCCTCGTGTACGTGAGGAAACTTCGGGTGCGTTATTAGAGATACTGAAATTCATTTTCCGATATCACCAATTATTAGATTTATGTTTCTACGTATATTTACCGGCTTAACTCACGTACGCTTTTCGGGGTGGTCCGACTAGTGTTGGACCTGTACGAGGTTCTTCACAATGAGATTTAATGTAATGTTTTAATGTTTTACTAATTTGGTGCGTATGAATAGGACCACA
>DWEC01001913.1:0-12459 GCA_018245735.1 Microceris miodesmiata
ATGAGGGGTTAGCACACGCACAAACTCATATTTCCACGATAAGTGTGATCTGGAGCTTTGTGTTTCATTCGACACGTGAAATATTAATGGAATACTTTGTAAATGGAATATATTACAACATTAAATATGTTATATGTAGGATCGACTGTCTCGTTTGTCAAATGGTTGCAAGCGCGGCTGCTGATCTAGGGCCCCTGTGTTCGATACTCGGGTCGCGTAGGGTCTTATTATTTTTTTTACTTGAAATTATCAGTGGTGGCTCGGAGTCTAGATTTGAGCCGATACCAGGCCATTTAATTCCAGAGTAGATATGAAGAGCGCCTGTGTTATGGTAACTAGATGGCCAAAAAACTACGTACACATATAGTCTACTATAGTATACTCTTTATGGATCTTTTTATCATGCCATTGTTGGGAAACGGATCTCACTACAGGTTGGCTGTGTAAATACATACTTAAATACATATTTTTTATGGAATATACATAAGAAATTTCAAAAGCGCTGGTGATAGGGAACAGTTTAATTTGCGGCGGCAACAAGCAATTACGACAACAACAAGATAAAGTCAAGAATGGCCACGTACGTGCGCCGCCATAAATCCTTCCGTTTGTAATTGTGTTTTTGAGAGCCCAGCGAATGGGCGAGAAAAAAAATCTTATTTCGTCAGATTTATAACGGGAATTAAGGATATCTTTTCTACATCAGAGACATTTTATACGTTCAGTTCTTGAGAGCAAATACTGCTCGTCTTACATAAAGCACTGTAACATGGAGATAAGTAGCAAGCAGAGCGAACGAGTTGGAGTAATTATTGCACTGAATCTTTAAGAACAAATAGTTGAAAAGGAGACGTTACATTATTATTATAATATTATGATGCCACGTCCCTTATGGGGTAAGCAAAGTACACGGAGATCCAAATATCACTAGCCTTACTGTCTTCCTGTGCTTCTTCCACATCCATCACTAAGTTCATTTACGCACGCTCTCTTCGGAAATATATTACACATATCAACAAACTAGAGATACTATAATATTTAATTTAAATATATATTAATTATTAACATATTTTCATTATTATTATAATTTAAACTATAATAATTACAGAAATCCAATTCGATAGTGTAGTCAATGTCAAATTATTCAAATTATGTCAATTAAGTAAAATTAATTAAATGATGTTAAATGAATGATTATTATTTCGATGAATTCATCAATCAAAAGCATAACTTTAAACAGATAGTATATCAGCCGCTATGGTTTCGCGCAAGATAATAGTAGGTAAGGGGAAGTTCGATGGAGATTCGCATCAGGTATTAGGGAAGGTCGCATCGATTGGCACAAACGACCTATGTACGTGACGTGCTTCACTGACGCTCTCCATGCCCAGGATTAGTGGTGCTCGAGCTACGTACGACCCTCGGCGCCAATAAACAATGCGTAACCGTTGTTCCACTACGTTCGAACTTTCTAGCAAATGTCACATGCTTTACAATTCAAGTACTAATAGTTATGAGTATGACTACATATGTATATAAACGCTGTGGTAAATTATTTACTGCGGCGTTTATATTTGCCGTTTGTTTTACGGTAAATACTCAGATGTGTATCGGATGTAAATTTTACTATAAACACATTGAAGCGCATCGTACGTAAAGATGAGATTATTTCCATTTGCATGTACAAGTATACCTCTACATAATGTACTGTGCTTAAAACGGTTACAATGTTTACATTAAGTTTTTGTTTAGTTCAAGTAAGTTAAGTTAGATATTACACATTTACGTTTAAAAAAAATTATGAGCTGAAAATCCCTATTTCAAATAAATTAACTATCAACCTGAAAATAGCAAATGGAACGTTACAGGCATCCCTTAATCAAATTGTGGACAGAATTATTGTATATTGATATACCCAGATATAAGCTGTTAGATGTGATTTCTGTTTAATACGAGGTAATTGGCAATAAGTCACTGATCAAGGTTTGATTAGTATTGGAGTATTTAATTGTAAAGGGAATTGCGAATATTGGCAGAGAAACCGCCCTAATAGGTGTTAATAATCTCAAGATTGACAAATAAATTTGGATACAATTTAACTATAGTAAATACTTTAAAACTTGACTGTTTCTTTGGCCGAGTGGTTGTGAGTGTGACTGAGGATCGATAGACTTTGGGTTTGATATCCGGATTTTATACTATTGGGATTTTGAAATGCAATTTTTTGTAGAGGCTCGGAGTCTGGATTTATGCCCGGCCTCTGACGAATAGATTATCACCTATTCTATGGTAGGGCGATTCAATGCAACTGGTGAAATGTGTGAGGGTATTACACTCCTCTACCTACCGCTTCACGAAGATTCAGGTGTGAAATTACGTTCAAAATCCAAAGTAAAGTTTGGCGCAGCTCTAAGCAAACTAAGGTTGAAATAATACGAATTGCGTGAATGTGACTCCGATGTTGCGAAGACATTGCTGAAAGTTTTATCTTTGTTCACAGTCACCTGTCTCGCGGACGCTACAACAAGAAAAGCAATAATTTTACACTAATTGCGTTTGTTGAAAGAACGCCTTTTGATAAGCGGAAATGTACAGATGGAGATGAATACGAGATAAAGAGCGAAAGTAGAGATGGTGGTGAAGAAAAGATAACGAGAAAAAGTGCAAATGGAGATAAAGAAAAGATACATCTTTTCTTTGGATCACCGTTCAAATTTCTCTTATGAATACTGTGAGACAGGGAAGCTTTTAATACGAATATTGAACACGTAACGCGGGAACAGGTGCCAACAGCTGGGATTTACTGGAACACAACAGTTGCATACTCAAGTTACTTTACATCACGTGCTACATAATTCATTCTCGTAGCCGCTAGCTTAAGAACGTTATAGACGGAGCTACAGTACATATTGTGTTATAATATTAGATAATATCACACTTGTATTTTCGCGGGCGGTAGGCAGTGTGTAGGCTTCTTATCAGATATATTATACCTTCTATGGAATAGGGAGTAAACCACCTAGAAACCTGGCGTAAATTCAGACGTAGTGGCTTCGAGCCTGAGTTTGTCCCCGGTTTATGTCAATAGGATCACCACCTATTTCATAGTGGGACGTAAACCTAATTGCTGAAACGTGGGAGTATACTACACTTCTCTGCCTACCTCGTCGGGAAAAACAGGCGCGATTTCAGTTTCATTAAATGTCTTACCATAATATATATTATAGCTCCGTCTGATACGACGTTTATGTTCGTGCTCCGAACGTTACAAGCACGTGTTGCAGTCATACAATTTAATATTCTAGCTAATGTTGCCATATTAATGAATTAATGAGATTAAAGTGGCTTCGTAGTTGGTATTAGCAATATTGTAGTTGTAATTTTTACTGTTTCTTTTAGTGATTTTGAACTTGGAATCGAATTTATATACACTTTCTAGGCATGCGTGCAACATTTTAACCTACATCTCACTCACTATTGAGTGAGATTTAAGCGAGCCTATGGCGAATAAAAATGGAAAATCGATACGTATTCGTTCATAAAGGCTGTTCCGAATTCATTTCCGGTCAATATGGATATAGTAGACTGCTTACCTACCTACGAAATGGATGAATTAAAAAAAAATATTATCGTTCAGTTGCGCGGTTGTTGCAAGAGCGTGATTACTATATTTGGTAGGTAATAAAATATAATTTTACTAGCCAGGGGTAGTTTCCAAAAATAATGACACATTAATCTTTTATATTCAACAATCAGTTAATGAGTAATGGATTAACTAATGATTTATATCCAATATTTCAAAAGTCGCAAAGTTGCTTTCGTAGAGTCTAGTAACTACTAAGTGTTTGTAGAGTATAACCTTGGTGATGCGTCGGAAGATATAGTCACAACTGTATATTCGTAGATTATTAAATAATAATGACATTTTTTTCAATTATAAAGAAAATATTTCCACAAAGACCGCTTGATTTAGATAACAGCAAAAAACGTACCTATAAACAGTTCCCTATGCGGAACTAGGACACTAACTAGGATTTCGGTCCTATATCATGTAAGCTGAGGTAAATTCTCCTACCATCAATGTTTATAATTTTATTGTTAGTTTGTAATTTTTTTCATTATTTTTTTGGCGCGATAAATATATTTTATTACCGCGATAAATATATTATTATTGCTATATAAGATACGGCAATGTACGGTATAATAAGGTTTCTGAATATATCCTACCTTCCAGCTTCCCTGAGTAGACCTGGGCGGTGTTGTATTGGAGCGGGCCGGCCGACGAGTGGAACTGCACGCCCTCCGCGAACACCGAGCTGGGGTCCGGCCGCAGCACCAGCCGGAACTCTCTGAACATGAAAACAATTTCATTAAATTCAAATAAACGGACGTCAGACACTTATTGTTATCTCGGAAATACTAACAATCGGACATCAGTAACTCCTGCCAGTATCAAATTGTACCTTCGTTACGTTGATAATATGATTACATTGAAATTATCGGGCATCAGCTACACTTCTCATTAAAAGTCGTATATTCGTTACCTTGACCCTCGATTTTGTAAAGAGGTAACGACAATTATGAAAGGCAAGAAGGCTTATGTTAATAATATTTATTTGTATATTATAATTTTAATATAATTAGGAATTTATTGGTATTCTTTGTATGTACACCTCTGGGATCGATTTCAGGATCGTTCGATCAGTAGTCGCGCTTGCAACCATTCGATTAATGAGGTAGTCATTTTAGAATTTAATGACCATAACTTCAAGAATTGCATATTGACTGTAGTCACACATGAAAGACAGATTTTAAATTGACATACCTCCATATGTCCATATCCCAAGATTTATTTATATAATTATGACATTGTGCTTAAATAACTAACCGCTAATCATCAAGTAAGACTAGTCGAAGACAAGCCTCTTGTAAAAAAAATACAAAAGTTAAGCCAATTTGACTATCCAATACATTCGTGAAGGAAATGTAGGAGACTAATTTAAATTTCACACGAAAACAAAGCCAGCAACTATTGCCAGCGCAAGTCGTTGCGGTTGATCTGACTGACAAATGGACACACGACTCCATTTGTGTTCTCGTGCGGTCACCAACATCCGCAGACTGTACACCAACGTACCAGGCTTTCCGATCTCAATCGTTCACTTCACTTTATTGGTTTCATGTAATCTGATCGTCTGAAATTTCAACGCTCGGCTTGTTCTACGAATACGAGCGAACGGTGAACGAGAGCGCAAAAGAACTTAAAGAGCGAAGTTCCTCGAAGCGCGGCATTCGCGATATCGTTCAATATTGGCGAACTTTTAACTAGACATGTAGGTGTATAAAAGTTGGGCAAGTTTAACTAGCGGTATAAAGTGGTCACGTGCCCACAGTATATCACAGTTACACAAGACTAGGCTGATTTATTGCCATTACACCGCCGCTCCACATTTTAACACCTACAGGTTGAATTATTCCGCTTTCAGTCTGTGTTATATTGCCAATCTATTCTAATGCCCTCCTTTAAATAAATCACCGATCGCTTCAACACTTTAACACCAGCTTCAGTAATGTTCTTATAACACTATTATTAAAAGCTTTTCTTCTGAGCAAAATATTATTGTTTGTGTGTGGCAATAGGTCCACGTCCTGTCCCACGGGACGTATAACATTACAGGCAAAAATATTGGTGTAGGTACTTTCCTCTCTGCCTATGAATACGGATGATTACAAGCGTGATATTATTTACGTATACCACATAATATTGTTTGACTGAATACTACCATATCGTAATATGAATATATGAGTGATAGTTGTCAATACCATTTGGATATTTTTCTAATTGTTGAAAAGTATAACGAAAATAGAGCGTATTGTTAAAAAAATTATATAACTCAGTAAACAGGCGTGACTATTTTACTGCAAAGGTGTAATAAAAGGTAAATAAAATCGCAAAGTAATAAAATTTATGTGGTAGTGAGCGAGTGTACACGTGCGCGGTTAGCGCTATGTCATAATTAAAACGTTACGTGTTGCAAGCGCAATGTATATCAAGAAGGCGAATATTACCAGCGCTTAAATTTTTTCTACCATCGATACATTGTACTCTATGATACAATTATTCCTTGTTTACGCCAAAGTGAGTTTACTTAAGACAGTACATTTTGCGAAATACGTATACAAAACGACCGGTCTCTGTCAGGCAACATTTTAATAAATAATATGTAAGTTGACAATGGAAAAATTGACATCGCATAACATACATCGCGTTACATTACATTTAGTTTTGAAAATCAGTTAATTTATAGAAAAGCGCTACTATTTGTTTATTTTATGGTTAACGAGAAATTTTTCTTATCTTTATTAATGCTTTTACGATACTCGTGAAAGGTACTTATCAGCTGTCTGTCCTATCGTATTTGACGATGGTAACACTTTCACGTTTTGCGCATATAAAATTAATGTAGGAATGATGCTTTTTCTGCACGTCTTCATTATACATTAGCAACATACCAGTACATTATTGTTTCATTTGACAATCCCCAACCCTTATTTCATTGGACGTAAAGCATAATTGGTAAAAAATTGGAATACTTTCACAGCCTGCTATTTCGGGAAAAATACAGGCGTCATGTTACTAGTACGTTAACGTTTTGTTTAAAAAAACTATTCTTTGACTTACCTACGCCATAAACAACCTAGCCTGATTACGTTCATTAAGGATTTATGTTTTGTAGCGACTGTATACGTGTATTCGGAGCTGTATGAAAAGCTTGAATCCCGCCAACAATTGCCACAGATTGCACGTAATGACATTACGGGACCACCCTGTGTCCCTTGATTGGTACAACTTCGTTATAGGAAAACATGGAGTCCCGTTCGATGGGACCTGAATGTACCACGAAATGATAAATTTCGTAGTATGTTTTTTACCAACTTTATTCCTGCAAACTTTGTTGTGATGTGTCCAACATTATTTATAAGATATTTTTTGTTCTTAATCAAGTAATATTTTCGACTATCGTGAAAATATTTCTGATACTTTGACAAGGAAATAATAAAAGATTGGTTTATTTACTTTTCATGAATTTATCACAAAAGTAAAAGCATGTGCTTTTGAAGAACAATGGTTTTTGAAAATTGCTTTTGAAACTGAACTACTTGTCAAGAAGTCTTGGGTTTGATGCTCCGGTTGAGTACTATAGGATTTTTGTAACTTAGATTTTCTGTCAGAAATTTCTAGTAATGGCTCAGAGTCTGGATCCGTGCCCAGTGTGACAATAGACTCACAATCTATTTCATGATGCGACATAAACGAAACTGGTAAAATATGAGAGTACTACCTGCCTACCCCATTAGGAAAAAACCGGCGTGATGTTAAGTTATAATGGTGTAGTGTAAGTGTTTCAATCTTTATAATGCACGATTTAAATTTAATTTCAACATTCCGTTCCTCAATTTAATAAATTGACAATTCATTGCGGGTAAGTAATAAAACATCTCGCTTCAGCGCGAAGGGGTGTCTCCATTAAAATGGCGATCGTGTCGAATTTCGCAGTTTTGTTTGTCACTCGAGTTCCCAACTCAATTAACGTATTAATTAATTTAGCTGTGCCACAGCTCGGTAGTTCCGGCCCGGAGTGTTACTAAGGGAGCCACTTCGGAAATGTGCTCTGAGCAGCTTATACATTTAATTGGTTGTTGAAATATACAGATTTCTATTTATACTGACCTATTTACATAACTATTATTAATTGGACCCCTTTACAAGCCCCCAGCCGCGTGGTAAGGATATCGTCGCATAATGGGGTATTTATTTCGGAAGCAAAGGTCCTTTAAGGGAGGCCTATGTCTGACAATGATCATAATGAGACAGGGTAATGATGAGGGCGACATTGATGATAGTTGGTGTGGGGACGACGAGGTACATACTTGTTATAGTACATCGTGTCAAAGTTCCTTCAAAATACAAAGACAATTTGTAATTCGTTGAAGCAGTTATAACAACAGTAAATATTTTTTTAAGTTATAGAAAAAAATCATATTCAAATTCAGAATTATACTGCGTCTAAGTGAACTAGTTGCTGCTTCCATTAAATTATTACAGATATATATCGTATCATCAAAAGATAGTACATTTTTATTTTATTATATTTTTTAATATGTATCTAAGATATTGTAAAACAGACAAGCATACCCATCAAGAGTAAGTTAAATAAATATTAATAAGTCGAGTTCAGTGGTAGCTAACTTTATTTGCGCTGCGGCGGGGGACGTGTAATAAGATTAATGGCGGTTTTGATACAGTGGTAGCTATTTTCTTTATTATTATCAGGAGATCTAAGGAAAAGATTTCGATAAATTGATCACTATATTTGATTAGGAAAACATCGCTAATATTGATGATGATGGAACTTGATTTCCTTTTTGTTCCACGGTTTTCTTTTATAATTTAATGTGATGGCCTACCGATTCTTTTTTATTTTTCTAGTTTTTTTATCTTCTTGTTTTTGTAGTAGCTGTCAGTATTATTAACAGGATTTTCTTCATTTTCTACTAACTTTACTAAATTTTTATCGTCGGACTGTTCAGTAAAAAAAACAGTAATACTCCATGTTGACAGTTTCACGCGCGCCATTAGTTTTGGGGCATTTACTAAATGTTCGAAATACAAATTTGAAACAACATCTTAAATGGGGATCACTATTTTATTAAACAATGTACAGATATTCTTAGATTTTTATCTCAGGTAGGTTGAGAACGATTTTACTCAGATCCAGTATTGCCATGACGGAAAAAAATCCGCTTGAATGTTACTAAAAAAACAGTGAAGCGTCAGTTTAATAAAGCCAGTTTAAATCAGTTGGAAGCGACAGCATAAATTAGGAACTTTTATTAGAAGCGGGGGCCCACATTCTCGCATCCATCCTCATTTGCGAGGGTTCAAAACTGAAAAGTCCGTAAGAAGTTGTTATGGAACGCAATTTCCCGAACTCATTATTCATTTTTGGTAACCGCTCTGCCTGGGACACCGGCACAATCGCCAGCGGAACACCGTGTCGCGCCTACGTTCTGACAAAGTTTTAAAATTTAATTTGTGTCACATTTCTTGGACGAGTATCGCGAATGTAAACGTGTAGTTGGCAAATTTATTACTTCAGTCAATAATTACATCAAAAATCTTATGTAATTTTCTATAATTCTTTAAACACGCTGTCTTTAGGCTTCATATTTTCAAGACATCGGACATGTTCGCATTCGCAGATGACCTTCATATTTATAGGATTTTTTTACGTAATAAACTTTTCTTTTAAAGATCTGGAAATGAATACCTTGGTTAAGATTTTTTATTTTATATTATAAATTACCTACCTAATATTGATTACGCAAGTAGTAAATAAAAAGCACATTGACAACCACCAAAACGATCATTTTTGGTTTGTTTATCATTCTACTCTTGGAGACGCGTAGGTTGTTAAAAATAGATAATTTCACAATGTAATCGGCATTTGCCAGGACTTCGATCTGCATACCTTCATAATGGTAGGTTCAAAAACCTACTGTATCACTCCCCTTTATGATAAAAAACTATCAATACATGCAATCGTACTCCAAATTAAAGTTCAAATATCACGTCAAATACAATACAGTTTAATTTCATTGAAAGCAAGTTACGAGTAATGTCACTACCGTGGAAAGCTATAGACCCATCTATATAAACAAAAGCTATTAGGCCAGCAATGGCCCAATGCATTAAGGGCTTGTCTCCTCACAAGTATAGGGCGATAAACGATATTTTTCTAAAAAGATAATGTACGGTTTATCGCAAAACATTACATTAAGGATATATTAGGGATGTTTCCTATAACTTTAATCTGATACATCAATTAAAATAGTTATAGTTCATATTCGCACTCGCCGGCGCTCGCCCACACACACACAAAGCGTCAAATGCTAGTCGTTGCTCGTCAACCGACATACCAGTAGCTAAGACCTTTACAACTGTCGATTAGCCGGTGTTCCGAGCCATTGAGCTAAGTGCACCGCGTTTTAAGGTTTATGTTGCTTGTCTCCACCACAACGTTGTATTAGCGGCTGACGGTTATTATCCGCGATACTGTAACTTTTCATTAACAGCCTAAAAGCTTACTTAACGCGCAGTTTATTGTTGCATATAATTTGCTTAATGTATTTATTTGCGAACGTCCAACCGCCAGTTCGAATATGAAAGTAGTTACATGCTAAGCTATGATATATATTATAGCAAGGCATATTATGATATATTACACTATGTTTCCTATAGTAACGCTCGAATGAGTTGCACACGTACATACTCGTACAACCGTTCTATCTAAGAGATGTGATGTAATGTAATGATCTTTATTGATTAAAAATGAAATAAAATTCAATAATTTATTGTGTAAACATTTTATTTGTTTAAAGTACCGTTTTACATTTATGTAGGTACATATGTATGTGTAATATGTAGGTACCGTGTGAGTATATAGAAGCTTATGTTATATTCAGTTTACAAGTTACCTGATATAAGTTTGTGTACACGTTTCTAGAATAATGAAGTTCTGAATATAGTGAATGCAACAACCATATTGTAAGCCAAGTTGCTATGAACGGATGAACTGTTCTAATTGTCTCTGTATCGCTGTCTCAAGATGAAATTGTGGAATTTGTTGCTCGATTGTTATGCAGATTTTGATCTCCTGTTACGTTGTTATGGTTATCGGGTTTTTTACCTTCTGTTATCGTTTCTACCTTTTGTTATTGTTAACGCTGTGTAACAACAAAACTAATTCTGTGGTACGTTGTACATAAATTAGATTTTAGCCTGTTGTACTAATGTTGGGTACACATTTATCTATATTTTGCACAATATAAACACAACTTAGTTTTTCCAGAATGTACAAACACATATGTATGTATATGCACGTCACTGGCAGTTAAATATGTGCGCATATTTGTTATTATTGGAATGTATGTACTTAAGAATTAAAATGAGTACAGATGACGAACAAAATAGTTTTCTTCCTTGTTATTTTCAATATATATAGAGATATTTAGCAGTTGCCGCCAAAAATCTCAATACTTACGACGATGTGACGAAACAAAAAAATGGATGAAATTCTGGAAGCATACGTGTTATTGTATTTTTAAATGGGCATTCGTGTGTTCAATTAAATAAAACACAAACAAGGGTTGTAGTACGGTTTATGGAGATCGATTGGCCGAGCATAAAAGGCTCAGGAATTGGTGTCCGATCTGAATCATTGTAATTACAGGAATGGCTGTGTGGGGGCACGCATGGCGCTCGCAAATGGATTAGTCTGGGACGTGCACTCCCGTGCGCGATGCTTTAGGTTCAACAAGCGACACTGTCAAACTTTACGTGGATACTGTTAAGTGCAGTTAAGTCAGTGCTGTTAAGTCAGTTGCACTGTCAAGTGTTGACTGTATTCTTAGTCTCTTTTAACTCTCTCCTTATAGTCATATTTTTTCACTGAAACTGTGGTAAAAATAAAGTCATACATATATGTACGAGTAGATAGTGGGGCTTGTCAGATGTCGTATATTTTTCTTGCGGAAGGAGTTATGTAAACCCACAATTCCTTTTTCAAGTCATCTATATGTCTATCTACTAATTTGTATTGTCAAGAAAGATATTTTAATAATGGATATTTATCATAATCAATTCAGCGTGCGATGTTACTATTAAAATTGTCGTTGGGCTCTATCGAAAATATTGGCAGCTTTTACCAAATTGACAGCAGGAATTTGATCCTAACTAGTAGGTATTTTCATACTTACTAATTCACAAAGGAGCGACCTGGTGTAGTTTTCACAGAAATTTAGCTCGCGTTATTTCTTCTTTATTATGAGTATAGTATATACATATAATTTTACAATACTTTCCAAATGTATTAATCTATTTTAAACATTCCATCACACATAAGGTAGGCAGAGAAGTGTAGTACATCCCCTCGTTTCATAAGTTATGTTTACGTCCCATGGGATAGTTTGTGAGCCTTTTGCCATACACCGGGAACAAATTCAGACTGAGTTACTACTAGAAATTCTAAGTTAGAAAAATGTAATAGTACCCGATTCGGAACTTAAGCCCAAGACCTCTGCATCGGCAGTCGCGTTTACAACCACTTGACTATAGAATCAGTCATATTTATCGCGGTAGTCAGTATTTATTTATTTATTTTACTTAATATAAAACGGTATTAAGCCAAATACATCAATTAAAATAGGTGTAGGCATGTTTAGTTATGAGGAAGAATCTCGAATCTCGTATAGGTCTGAAACTAGTCGGGCTCTCCCCAAAAATAACCGTGAGTTAAGCCGGTATAAATAAAACTGTAAATGTCTATAAAATACATTGAATAGCATAATAGAAAATCACCTAAATTGGAATATCAGAGAGTGGATTAATTAGGAAAA
>DWEC01001914.1:0-12458 GCA_018245735.1 Microceris miodesmiata
TTCATGACAATCGGTTGAACGGGGCAGAAGTTGCTACTCTGCAGCGCCACCAGGTGGCGAGTGGCATCAATGAACATGTAACACAAACCTTCTCCGTGGAAAAATACGTATATATACCAATTTTTATAATAATCGGTACAGTAGTTTCTGAGTTCATCGATGACATACAGACAAACATTCATTTTTATATATATAGATTAATAACATAGTAATTATAAAAAAAAAATTAACAGAAGAGTCATCAGTCTTATCTTAGTATTTTTTAAATGTGTTATTGTAAAATTTTAAATAATAAGTGGGCGATTATGATTTAAGACCCAAATAGATCAATGAAACACCATTTTTATTTTTTGCTGTTCACAGGCTATATTTATATACAAGGCACGCTATGTTTTTTATTCAATTTATACTTTTTATTCTCTCGCTTTGTTTATAAAAGTTTTTTAATCTGCTTTGCTATTTAAATAGCTGTTTATAGTGTTTATCCTTGACCGGAATTCGAACATGAACAACGTGATCGTACGATTGTACGTACACTGGGAGCGAATTACCGTGCGCTTTTAATGTTTTTTGACATCGACGTCAAAACCGGTCTGACAGGTGCTATTTTAATGTTTGTCATATTTAGGTTATGGGTATTATTTTATATTTCGAACGTTTTGTGTAGAATTAAGTGTCATTCTTTTAATGCACCTACCTGCGTCTCTCCTAAAATTGTCACATTAGAAAGAATTTATGCCGCTATGCTACTCTATGCTACTATGTTAAAGTCATATATGGGTAAATATCAGTAACGTCAAATGTGAAAAAAGTAGATATGAACTGGAATAGATTTTTTTTTTCAATTTAATCATTAATCACATTTGTTGTTGTTTATCATTAGCAGTATTTACTTAAATTTAATTAATTGCGTGCTATGACTGACAAACGGTCAATTCTTGTCACGATTTTAATAGTGTGGACTCAAGCGCCAAAGCTATAAAAGCGTACTGTTAAATGTACATGGACGGATTAAAGTACCCATAAAACGTGGTTACACGAAGCTTAATGCAAACGTATTTGTTTTTAAATGACCAAATTTACATCGCAATAAAAATCGTAGATTAGCGTAAAATAAAAAATGAAACAATTTTGATTAAATTAAACGGCGCCGTTGGTCGAGTAGTTGCAATCGTGACTGCTGCTCTTGGGTTTGATCCCCGAACTACTATTATCTAACTAGAAATTCCTTATATGTAGTAGCTCGAAGTAGGGATTTATGCCTTGTATAATTTTATTCTTGTTCCAGTCTAATTCTACTACTGGACATAGGCCTTTCCTTATGGATTTTTGCCCATAATCCCCATGCTGGACATGCGGATTACAATTTATACCGACTTATATTTAATAATAAATATTTATATTTCTACATATTTTGTCAAGAGATAATCAATAGATTATAGTAAAAAGTAGTAGACTACAGTAAAAAGTAATATGTTCTATAATACATTAAAAAATATTATATTACATAACGGTATTATACCTTAAACGTAACATGTATTTGTGTTCATATTTGACTGCAACTGAATAATACTTAAATACATATTGTCACGCGTATTTCCCATAGATGTAGACAGAGACCAAGGTTTTCCAAAAATTGCGCTTCTAACAAACATTTCTCGTCGGTTCAATGATAGCGAAATCACATTCAAAGACAAAACTAAACCTGTCCATAGACAATTCAAAAACCTAATATAATACCGCAGAACTACATGTTTGCCTCGCGAGATAACTGGATTTTGCTCGTTGGCATTCATTTCCTTTTATAATAGACGTCCACTCAATAGTCAGAGTGGGTATTCGCCCTCGCGACGCGCGATTTAAATTTTAAAAACGCACGCAAGAGCTTGTGGAACTTTCCACTGCTACATCGAATTATATTATCTATGAGATTAGTTTTGAACGATACCATATCAGGATAACAAACAAATAAATGCTATATTCTCCATCGCTCGCTATGTAGTTAACATTTTAGGACATGTCTTAACCAAATTTACAATGGATGTATTCTGTACACGTGACGTTCGCTATGTGAATGACCATGGTATACAAGTCAAAACTCGCAGCTGGTTCATTTCAGAAAAGCACGCGTCTTAGCATTTATTTCCGTGTATTAAGATTCAAAATCGATTGAAACGCATGCCATTATGAAAAGTAAAATCGGTATCTATCTGATCCTGCAGTGTTTTAGTTGCTTATCGTATTTACTTATGTAATGACGATGACATCATGTTCTCTAATGTGGCCAAACTTGTTATAATACACGCCACGCTGGGCAGGTACCACTGAGTCTTGATTGTTTATTTCGGAAGAGATTTTGTGGGTAATCACGTGAGACGTGTTATTGTAGTTTTTTTCTTTGCATGTGAGCTTAGGCAAGTTTTTGTAGACATCCGAAATTATTTGAGTGTAAACTATAAGTATTTAGCTTTGCTTCTAAAAATATGAAAATATTAGAGAATTAACGAATTAAGTACTTACGTAACATGTTGTATTGGAACCATTTATTTTTCTTATTACAATTTAACATTTAAAGATTTTTTTTTACATTATTGTGCACAGTTTATAACTAACATCACCGAATCATTTATTTTATTTCTATTGTACAAGGTAATAACAACTTGATTTAGTCTGAACGATTGTATGACGAATAACATTGAAAATAGCCGTAAACAGTATGAAAAATGTTCGGAAATAATTTTACAATATTTTTCAAAAAACCGTCTAGGTAAGCATAGTTGTGTATTTTAAACAACACTCCAGATGTAAATCGCACGACAATGTACTAAGATATTATGTAAATTGGACAATAATTTGATTTTGACGCTCAATTATTTATTAAGCCTCTTACTAGTTGCTTTTGCGTAGTGCCAATTTATGCGTTTGACTACTTCCTATAAATATAGGTTTCAGCGGTTCTGAAATATCGAGTATATTCCATAATCTTAAAAAAGAGGCACATAAAAATAAAATTGACGTTTTTATCTCTGTGCGAGCATGTTTGCCGCGTCGATAAACAAGATCGTTGACCCCGGTATTAGATTCTCCCCTCACGAATTGTTGATTTTCGGCAATCTGAATTTCCAATCAACTTGTCCTTGGCTCCTGTGAAGAACAGGTGAATGTCACCTAGTATTTTGATGTGATAGCAGAGGGCACATAGGCCTCGTATGCATTTAGGGATGACAGAATTAAAAGAAATATTTTACTGTTTTACTTTCCTTCAATTTGAGGTTATTTAATTTGAGGTTATAGTGATATTTGGAAAATCAAATAAATTTGTTTCGAGACATATTTGTATGAAACAAATGATATTTTTTTATTTTAAATACAAAATAACAATTTATTACTACGGACTGATAGGAACACACGGTTCTAACGTAGCACGCAATGGCAATCTTATGGCCATACATAACGATCGTACAATATATAAACGCCTCATAAGGTAACTATAAAAAAGCGTTAGTTATAACTTTATCAGATAAAGAACAGTCCGCGCATGGTTCTAGAGTCTTGGACAATAAGACTGCTAATCGAAGTCGAAAATAGAGTTATATAAGACATGGACTAGCCAAAGGCTTAAGGGTAAAGAAGTACAACGGAAAATATATAGTTTAATTTCGCAGCTAATATATCTTAACACTGCTTGCTTCAGTGTGTTCGGAACAAGTGAATTTCAGAGATAATGATCTCACTACAATAATCAGACATTTTCAAGGACTTCATAGATTTGATAGTGTTCACGAAAATATTATATCGAAACTACCTAAAGAGAAATACATACATATACAGAAATCTATCTGTATAATAAAGTTGTTTAAATCTTTGATACGATTGAGTTTTCTAAATAATACGTTTTATAGGAATCGATTAAACAAAGTCTGCTATTTTTATATGATAAATTATTCGTATATCGGATTATAAAATAATTCCTCAAATTAATGGAATTCTAGAATGGTTATCTTTATATTTATTAAGATATTTAATATTGAAGTAACTATATGATAATTAACTTTATAGTTTGAAGGCTCCACGAGTCGCAGTCTGCGGTTTCGTATGACCCAATTGTATAATTGATTTGCGACCATAATTACCCAGTGTACTCACAGCTCATTTTGATTTAATAGCTAACAATAGATTGTTTATATTAATTGTATACGAGCTAATCGATTCAATTGCATTGCTGCAGTCGTTGACCTCATAATAAGTGATTAGTTATACTCACACAACAACCTTGTATGAGCTTTATGTGCAGAGTAATAAGTTTAAATGTTGTGTACAAGCGCGTTCCGTTAAACGCAACAATAATCCATAAATTGTTTCTCACGTTTCATTGCAAGTATTTGATTTGTTTTTTATATAACGAAGGTATAGTTACGGCTTTTTTTAATGGTGTGTTCAGATTTAACCTAGGGCAAGATATTACCCGGTCAGAAGTTATAACATGTACGATAAGCAGAAAAAGTGAAATGTTTTTGTAAAAATTAAGAGTAACCTAAGTCCAGAGATTAAGTAAATTATTATTAAACAAAAAATGTATCTAAACCTAATGACCTATATAGTCAGATGAACATAATTTAAAAATAATAATAATAAAGAAAAGAAACCTAACGAACTAAAAGATAACAGTAATAATACAATAATACATAATTAAACGACAAAAACAATTTAATATTGTGTAGAGAACGAAACAATTAATGAATAACTCATGAGATTTTTATACTGACCGTATTTGCTTTTGGTCGCTATTGTGCATTCGTTGCACATTTTGACGTACTTCGTTTCATACATCGAATAGCAATCAGGTGACTGCTATGTACCAGCTTTCGTGTGTTTGGACTTCATAACTTCATCAAATGATTTTGGGGTACTAGACGAGCTAAGCCAGATTTGAAAATGGATAGGTATTATTTTAACTTTGCTTAGTTTTCAGGATTAAGAGAATTTTGATATACATATAAGTAGGAAGTATTGGCAGGATACATATGTAGGTAGCGCATTTTATAATGTTATGAACAGAGCGAGGTTCACTTTTGGTATACCAGTGATTCCAATATATTTTGCTTATATTCACGGAATTGTCTATATGAAAAATAAAGTTTTGAAGTCGACAAAGTCTGAAAATTCGCTTTGTAATACGTAAGCGTTGTCGACTTTAGTTTTCCATTTCAGCAGATAGAATCTATCGACATTTGGACTACCAGATCGTGATAGGTCACATCGGAGTATTAAAAATGGTGTTCTAGTAATGTCGCCGTGTGTAAGAATTTTCTGAAATATTCAATTTCGCCACGTGACTTGCAAATTTACTCTTAATGTAGAAACATCACATTTCTATTTCTCGAGCAAAATTTTAATACCAAATGGATATCAATAATTTATTGAGGTACGTGAATTGTACATTTCAAAGTTAAATGACGGTGACATTCTGCAACCAAACTACTTAGAGATCGTATCGTGAATTAGCCCTAAGTGAAAAGTAAATAAGAAATACGTGAAAGTTTAATCTAATTCGTCATACATTTGAGTTGACATCCCTTGACGCGTTTCATGTACTCGTGTACATCAAAAAATATTGTATTATTTGCATCTTTGAGGTTGACGGCACTGCCTCGCCGAGCCTCATAGCAAATGTTTAAAACATTTTGGAGCAGCGGTGCAAAAAGTTCAAATCAGCAATGCTAATATGTTTTCCCGTAACCTTGGATCGGGTGACCGTTCACGATACACTGCGGGCCGATAAACTGGAATGCCTCTCGCGCGATACTTACGTATTGTCCTTTTGAAAGCGAATACGTAATTAGCGGCAATTTTATGATATGAACACCAAAATATAGGTTAAATTTTATAGCTAGTTTGCAGAGAAATCAATTATTAGTACGATAAAAATTTGTAACACAAGTCAAAACAGCTCATCCCAAATTGCTAGGAGATAATGTCCATACTAATTTACCTTAAATTATCATTCTGATAACAGATCCACAGGTTTCGAACGAATTCTAGTCAGAAGATTTTTATTCTGCATATTCGTTGCTTTTAAAATAATCAATGAATTCATTAATGTCAATTAGGCTTCGTACTCTGTCCTTCAAGAACAATTGTTCAAGCGTAGCGAATGAACGAAAAATACTAGTCAAAAAATTCAATGCTTTAAAAATGCAATAAAACCAAGTTTTCATAATTCACCACAGAAACAATTATAATATTCATTTATTCATAATTCAAATATTACTTCATTGAAAAGGGTCTCTTTGTCTAAAGATACACAGCATTTTGATCCGCCGCACCTGATACAACAATATCGTCGCTATGTTTGGTTCTTCGTTCAAATGACTTCACGTTATCATTAAAATCAAACACACCGTATAAATCTTGATATTGACAATAACCACACCCACTATATTGTGCGTTTGGAAATATATGGATGCTTTCAACTTTCTAGGTCATCGAGGATAATTATAGTCACGTACGAGGACTAGTCCACTGGCGAGTAGACGGAATTTTTCGTTATACGCTTCGATCCATTGACGTTGCTAATATTCGTTTTACATTAATGGCGAGCCATTGGACCGCTTTGATTTTATTGTTATACTGTTGCTCAGGCTTGTTAGTAAGCTAGCGGCCATATTCGTTAATAGATCACTGCTTAAATAGATCAGTGGCTTCAAGCCCGGGCAAATGGCGCGATAGTCTCAGCAGTCATGTGGACAAAAGATACAATAAGTCATTTTAATTGAGACAACGATTTTACCAATAATGTAACTAAACTATCATTTATCATTTCTCAGTGAAACATCGCAATGAAATATTTGAAAGATTTAAATCTTTCTTTCTTGCGTACTTATCCAAGTCCTGTAAAAACGTGCGAACATGGATAGAGGAGAATATTGCATGCAGTATTTTTAAATATCAATAAGAGATAACCGTAAGCCGTCCATGATGTGATGGCAGATTTTAGTTTACACACTACACATACACATTCCAATAGAAAATATTGCATTTATATCTAGCACGTTTTACTAAGAAGTAAATGGATTATTTGACGGTAAATATCAAGACACAATAAATCGTTAGAACGGATTGTATTGAACATTTCAATTACATATTCTCTTTTTGATCCAAACCATATTTATTTAATATTTTATAGTCACTATAACAATTTGATCTCATGTACACTCACAGAAAACAGTGAAAAATATCCTTATAAATTCCTAATACATTACGAGATGTGCTTGAATCGTATTATACATATTATAATAAATGATTATTTGTCTCGATGTTCATGTTTGTGTCGGTGATATACTGTTGTTTTATTGATTTAGTGTTGCGTAGTGAATTTACAATATATAAAGAATAGAAAATATATTCATTAGCCACGTTGCTTTCTTACACAATGAGAGTAGTAAATGACGCGCAGTAGTCAAATAGATCGTTACCATTTATGGCACTGCATCATACTTTAATAGGACTATACGAATAGGGCTGGAAATAACCTTTAGTAATAATTGCTGATTAGATTATGTCTTGTTGAATACTATTTGTTATCATTGTTTACGTATGTAACTTGTTCTTGATCATTTTTTTAAGTGGAAAATGAAACTAGAAAACTGTTCAAACGCATGAAAGTACCATTTTATTTTTATTTTAGGTCAACTCGAATCTTATAAGATATTGGTATATACTTAAGGACTGTTGGCGTTTATTTTTGTGGAAATTTTCTCGCACTCGCACGCTCGTACAAAGTGCGTGCGATTTGACGCTCGTACAAAGTGCGTGCGTGCGAGTTGACGACAGAAATATTAGGTAAATTCGAAAAGTGCCAAGTCGCCCGATCGGGCGAGTTTATGTCGGGCGAGATGACGAATAACCCTAGTTCATTAATCCTGATCGTTTCTTTACTGATATTATCCAACAATTATCACTTATTACAGTAACAGTTAACACCTCTTTAGAAAAGCAATGTTGACATAAAACAATACAAAATCTTACAGTTTCCTAATTCGGTATTTATAATTAGTTTTAATTCGGGGTGATAATTAGAAATGACTGAACTCTTTCATTTAATATGTATCATTGATTAGGAATAATGATCTTAATATTGATAGATAAATAGATGAATTTAAGGTTCAAACGGATATACCCTTAAACTTTCTCATTGTCAAAGGAAACCTGTATCTAACAGTGTAACGATTCAAGGTTTGATGATGCTGAATGTGTGTATAATCATCAATATCATCAACCTTCCCTCGTCCACTGTTTGATATAGGCCTCTCCAATAACACGTCACTGAGCTGTATAATATGTTTGTATCATAAGAATTATTACGCAGGCGAAAGAACAACCCAAAATTTTGCCTTTAATACATTGACACCTTTCCTACTTTTTATTATTACCATTAGAAGCCCGTCGTTTGTCACGGCTCTAATTCTTTATGGTATTAGGAAATTGTAAATTTTTACCCTCGCCCGTTCTTTGTTACAATCAGGTGTGTTGGGCGTACGTGACCGAACACAGCGTAGGACGAAAGGACAAAGGAACAAAAATGTTGATCCGACGGAATACCCCTCTGCAATCCCTTTTCTACGCCCGAATCGTAAAAGTAGGAATCGGTTTTCCGCCAATCTAAAAACATCTCTATTTTAACTGGGCAAGGTAGATTTTTGTTTGCATGAATAATTTGGGGAGCATCTTATACATTTTCAAAGACTATTCACATATATATGTATATTCACAGCTACCGATGCTATCGTTGTAGGGTGGAGCAGCGTAATAAAATCTTAGCAATGTACTAGAGCAATCGTTGTATGCGTAATATCTGATTGTTTTATAGATAGATCATGTATGTACGTTTTAGTTATGTGGATATTGCACGTAGCGTCGTTTTTATTGTAACACTCGTGTGTTCGATTATGAAACAAGAATTGAGTGTAATGTCATTACATAGATGTATAATCGTAGAGCTAAAAATGGTTCAGCAAATATGTTTTGGTTTTCTGGCTTACTTTTAATTTGCAATCGAGGTGCTATAGTGTTTATTTGCGATACATAATAGTTTAAAATATTACAAAATTCTTCATTGACATTTTTATGCATTTAAACTTTACATGACGCAACCAGAAGACAAATTAATAGCTTTAATTATGATTATTTTTAATTTAACGAAAATTTAATTAAACATGCATAGTTATTGTTTGCGACTGAGCGTTACATTGAACAATATAGCTCTATTAATCTCTGTAAAACTATACTCTTTCAACACAATGTACTATATCGACACGAGAGATACAGAGATAGGTGATACGTGACAAATGTAGCGGTGGTGATGTCAGTGCTTTAATTGGACATACAAAAACATCCTCTAAATGTCCTTACGTACTAAAAATACTGACTGCATTCTTACGTTACTTACCTACTGCATATACGAATACGAATAAACGAATTCTAATTATAAAAGACCAGAACCGGAAGCTTTATTGTCTCAACACAGGATGTTATGGGTTTTGTTTTTTTTTTTTTATAGATCTGACATGTCGTTTATTTATATCATATAATATAACTCTGTGTAAATTGTTTTTTGTTTTTCGTATATTTTATAACAGTATAATTAGGAAGACTTCTAAGCTGCGTTGGTTTGGGCTTTCATCATTTTAGAAGGAATAAAATAGGGAAATTAATGGAATTACATTTGCATATTTTATCCATTGTGCAAAAGTAAGGGTACGCCATTTCAGCCTGCCACAGTAACGACAGATGAATGTTATTTTATTATATTAGTGATAAATTATAAATTTTGCACTTACTAAAAAAGACGATTGCCTCGTCCTCAGAGGTACTGGGTTCGATCCCCGGGTCGGGTACTATTGGATTTTCTAAGTTAGATTTTCTAATTTAGTTTTTCTTGTAGAAATTTCTAGTAATGGCTCAGAGGCTGGATTTGTGCCCATTATATGGCAAAAAGCTCACTTCCTATTTCATGGTAGGAACTGGGACGTGAACGTAAATGATGAAACGTTAGAGTATACTACATTTATCTACGTATCTCTTCGGACATTACATGTTAAATTAAGTTTAAAAAGGTTTGGTTTCTTAATACTGACGTCGTTTATTAACTTTCATACCTTTAAGTGATATATGTGGTTATTCTGTTATCAAAACTCCTTGAAATTTGTATACGTAAGGATAACGATGAACATCATCATTTTCATCAGCATCGCTACCAACCCTTTCACCGTCCCTTTATTGGGTAATAATATCCGCTCAGAATGCAAAGCGTTAAGGCCGTAGACCGCAATGCTGGCCAAACTACCAGTAATAACCAAGTTTGTTAAAAACAATAACGGGTATTTAAACATTTGTAGCTGAATCCTATGTATTAACTTTATTCGTTGCTGCAAGATACTTGATAAATATTCAGATACATTCGATTACATTATACTTTACTGCTTGTGTCTTGTCTATGGGCGTCAGTTACAAGCCCGAACCCTGGCTGAATAATGAGTAGATTGCAATGGACCTACAGTCAAAGTGAACAGTGACAAGGTATATACATGATTAGGTAATGTCTTGTACATAAATCAAGATAGATAAAACATCGCAACGTTCGTTCGTTCACACAAGCTTCCCAAGGCTGACCGTTTTCAAGGGAAGTCAATACATTGGTCTACCCATTAGAAAACTATCTCGTTCTGATAGATATCGGCGATTGATGCTCCTATAGTCGTAGTCGTATCGTCTACTTAAGTCGTCTGGGTATATTTTTATTCTCAGCCTAAAAGCCTCTTACTATCGTTAATCACTTATGAAGTCACATATCAAAAACTGTTATAGTAAAACCGCCTGAATATGCGGCCAACATGCCATACATTTAAAGAAGTCCATACTTAAAATTGAATAACAGTCGTATCACCGTTTACTGAACTTGTCTAATTGGTTTAGGCCCTACAGTGTATGTTGGTTGCGCAAGTAAACAGCAATTGTTACAAGATTATATACATTTTACGTAATACCTACGAACGATTACTGCAGCTTACTGTTTTCGGTGATCAATATAATTTAAGACCGAAACGTTCAGCGGAATAATCCCTAACAAGTACGGTTTCTTGTTGTGCGAACCCCAAAATGGAGTCGTTCGTAATTATTCCCGGAAATGTTTGCACGTTCAGCCTTTTGATACTTCTATTCACTCTAAGTACCCATGTTTCCTTTTACGTTTCAAGGAGTTTGAAAGTAACACCGAAGGAATCCCCAATAGTTCTCACACCACCGAATTGCTGATGATTAGCTGAAACATGAGGCTTCTGGAAATATATTAGGTGGGTACTCTAGACATATTACTTACTGTTTTTATTGGCACGTAATACAATGTCATTATATAATTTTATTTATTTGTATTCGAATGTCTACGGCTGTTTTGCTCAGGTGCTACAGAAGGTAGTTTTTTGTATATACATAGGTATATATGATTATGAATGTGCCGATAAAACGTGCCGATTTGAGTTTAAATGGCAGTTTATAACATTTTTAATTTTCTGATACTATTTTTTCTCGAAAGCCTTTCATGACTCCCCGTCTCTAAACTTATAAAGTTTGAGAGATGTAAAATCTTGTCCTTCAGGACGCTGTTAATCATAATAACTTACGTTCAGGTAAGTACTATGAAACTAGATCCTACAACATCCATTTCCGTCCTAAGTAGATGGGAGCACCAAGCCCACTAATTGCAGACTATAAGGGTTATAGAGGACACGATATAGTCTCTGGTCAAGTCTTCGTACAAGGTGTGCGGCGGCCTTGATGATTCTTTTAACATGTTATCCTATATTATACGTATAACTGGTACGAAGTCACGTACATCCACTGCTTTGATCATCGTCTTGACATAAGCCACGTCGCTCTTTAAGCATTGTGATTAGATCACAACGTTTAAAAAAAGGTGGAACCAGGTTTGGCAGTAATTCGTACAATATTCGAAAAATATCAGGACTCTTGGTGCGTGCGCGTTTTGACACAATCATATCAACAAAAGAATTATAGATACTAAAAATACTTATATTGCTTTCCATCTACTCCTTGTTTGCGGTAGCCATATCTGCGATCGCGTGCAAGTTTGGCAATAAAGTTGGGGAAGATATCCATGCTCAGTGTAAAATAAAAAAAGGTTGCAGACAAAAAAGGGATCGACGTGGATATTATTTTAAGTATGGATTAATTAATGTCGACGTCGGTATTCCGACAAAGAGCGCTGGAGATGATTAGGTGAATAAGCTAAATTAACTTGAGGAGATTCTCGTCCTTAAAATTATAATCGACCCATTATAATTCCACTGCTGGAACATGGGTCTCCCTCTCATATTGAGAGGGTTAAGGCCATAGTCCACCACGCTGGCCAAGTGCGGGTTGGCAGACTTCACACACCTTAG
>DWEC01001915.1:0-12458 GCA_018245735.1 Microceris miodesmiata
CAACCATTCAAATCAGTCTTTGTTCATGTTCAGATTTTCTACACTGTTCTTTCTTATGTGATGGTACTATGTTAGAAAGAGACAGAACATTTTATTCAAATAGGCATACTTTATAAATTTTTTTTATTTGGAATATATTGTTTCTTTTTTCATATTGAATCAATTTGCTTTTTATTTCTCTTCTACTGTGTCATATTAACCATATTTAATATTCAATCTATAGTGAATACTATTGAATGTTTATGAATGATAATCCATTGGTGTGACAATTTTTTTCCAGTAATATCTGTAGAACTAAATATATTGAGAAGATTTGTAGTTAAAGTACAAAATTATATACGTACATATGATATATGTACATGTTGAAAAAGAGAATCACAAATTTATTTTTGACAATATATTCATTATTTTGTTGTAAATAAAGTTACGAAAATTTCAATTTGTCTTTCCTTTTTGTTTCGTTTATTTCATGTTTTGAATTAAATATATTTTGATTGAAGAAAGTAAAACGTAGAAAACGTAACGCCCGTTAGGTATATCCGCAAAAACTCCGCATGAGTTGATGCAGATGCGGATGTTGAAATTAATGCGGATGCGAATATCCGCAACACCCCTGGAATCTACATAGATTATTTTGTGCAAGATTTTGGTCTTGGTTTTGTAATTCTTTCCCCAATGTATTCAAGTCATTCAAGATAACATTTTTTATGCTCTTTCCATTCCCTAAGAAAAGACTTGTTCAATATTTATTTACTCTCCTCTTAGTGGTAAAGAGCTGCATTTATTCAGATAGTGAAAAAAATGCAATGAAATAAAAAATAATAATTGTAACAACTAAATATTTATTTATATTTAATCACAATAATTTCACTTAATCACGGTAACTAAGCCATTATCTCTACATAATTTAATTTCATAAAGTTCTTGAAAAAAAAAAACAAATACAAATATATCTTGAGCAAGATCAAACATCCATTCCTTTTTCAAATATGGCAACAAAAATATTTAAAAAATATCATCTTAATAACAACATAATACTATATTCGTAATGTACGTCCGAGCAGCATGGCGTCGAATGCCCCAGCATTCATTTGGATGAGACCAATGAGAATAATGTTGATGTTTACATATACACATGTCACATTACAATATAAATTGTAACATGTTACTGGTAACCAACATGTTACATGTAATTATGCAATGACATGCACATGTCTTAAGTACTTTATTTGTTAAAGTAGTATATATATTATACAGAGACAAACATTTCACTTTTTAATTACTATGTCAAATAAGAACAAATACATTTTTTATGTTGCATAAATAGTCGAAGGTTCTAGAATATTTGCAAAGTTTAAATAAATACGTCAATATATAATTTCATCTTCAATTTAAGGGTAGGCAGAGCAGTGTAGTACCCGAACTTATCACCAATATCATCCCATGGAATAGAACGTAACACCACACATATAATCCCTGAAGGTATAGTCAGAGAAGTCTAGTACATTCCAATAGAATAGACTAAATATAAACTAAAATTACTACACTGACTAAAAATCACATTTAGACTAAATATATTTCTATAGCTCATATTATATAATTTATGACAAATAATAAACAAAACATCTTGAAAGTGTTCAATATTATTATCATGTTCTAGACAGGAGGGATGGAACTCTATGTAAAATGTAAATGACAAATGAGAAGCAGAAAAGGAAAGAAGTAAGAATTATATGAATGACTATTTAAATATACAATTTTCAACTCACAATGTACATAATTATATTAACCCACAAAGCTATCTCAAAAAAATAGTATAGCATATGGGCCAAGAAGATTCATTAGAATATTTTTAAAATCCTATGCATTTTATAAACTTAGTGTATAAGCATTTCTGACATCAGTTTATGTAAATTTAATAAGGTCTAAAGCAAAGAATGAGATGATGAAAATGTGACAAGTTTGTTACAAGTAAGCCGACTTAGTTTCTAATTTAGCGTTGCTTCTATGTTTTATCGTTCTTAATCGATATTTTAACTTTCAAAAAATACATTGTCTTTGGTATTTTAATGGTACTGCCCCATCAGCGAATTAATCTGGTAAATGATATAGGGGCGGGGGTGATAGTTATGACATTAAGATACTCTACTGTTATTTAAGGGTAAATGAGGGGAAGGGACCAGATAGACGCACAATTTGTAGGAAGAACCTTTATTTACCTTGGACAGTTTTATGAAATTCCTTTCTAATATCTTTTATCCTTACATAACTGAACAGCTTCTTCATTATGCATCAAACTTTATGAAAGCTGGCCAGTAATAGTTTCTTTGTTTTTCAGCCAAATAAAAATGAAAATACATTCCAGAATGTTCTTACTTTAGTGAAAAGTCTATAAAATGGTTATTAGGAAATCAAACCTAAATCGCCATTGGCGCTTGAAAGACGCATCTACTACGCAGATAGAGCAGTACCTTTATACACAGACTATACATCAACTAACAAATTATGTTATACAGACAACTAATATTCATTTTACCATTTTATAATCATGAACTATGTTACATTTCTTAGACATTTAATAATTATCATGTATATTGAACAACAATATTGTTATCAAAGGAATAAATATAATATAATTATGATACAATTGTTCCAGTAAAGAACTTCGTCACAGTATTTGAAGTTTAGCAGCAGTCTCAAAATGTACAGGTGTAGGGATGGTATTCCAGTAATCCAGACTTAAATATAGCGTCCCAAGTCTCATTCTTTTGATACTTTTGACCAAGACATTATCAGGTATAAATAATTACAATAATACTTCAATTGAACCGATAACCAAATAGAGGGCATGTACTTACTTTGTTAAAATATATTGACATCATGCACACACACACACCAAATAAGAGAACAGAATTATAAACCCATCTCTTTTTATCCCTCCCCTCACTCTCACTGTGTATCAATAGATAGAGACAGAATTATAAATCCATCTCATTTTATTTTTTATCCTCTTAAGCGCATATCCTAAGAACGTGAGAGGAGGCAATAGATTTTAAAAACGAGAGCAGTTTATTTGTGCAAAAAAAAAACCAGTTCGACTGTTAATAAAAAACACATGTCTCTGTATGTCTTTTTATAAGAAAACGAATCCTAAGAGGTTTAATCTGAATTATTTACTTTCTGCACTGATGTTACCGTTGTGTTTGATCGGTCTGATCTGTTTCAGCTTGGTCGACTGCCCGTCAAATTTGATATCGACATCGCAATCGCTCAACGGGTGCGATATGACTGATGCGTTGTCTTTCTCCGTTTCGTTCGGGCTCATGGGCGTCACGAACCCGCTGTCATTCGATTTTGGTTCTTGCGGCTTTGATATAGAGTGCAGGCTGAGCGACATGCTGCGTTTGTTCTGGTAGACATTCGTATCATCTGATTGGGTTTGGGGTGATAATTGGGTTGTTTTCGGGGAGAGTTTCTCATCCAGCTTCTTCAGGTTTTCGTCGAAGTCGTGTTTTAACTGCTGTTCGAACAGCCTCTCCTGTCGGATCTGCTCGTGCGTGTTCGCGAAGTACCCCGAGTTGCGTTTGCCCACGTCTTTTAGCGACTCGTTCGCAATGGTTTCAATACGCAGGCTGTCTCTCCTCCTCGGCTCTCCATCCTTCTTCTCCTCCAGTACTTTCATCGGGAACGCTCTGTTTGCTATTAAACCTGAGTGGACGCTTTGAGACTTTTTCGTCAGGAAATGTTTTCTGTCTTCTGTTCTATCTTTATTAACCGCGTTGAGAAGATCATCCCTATTGATTTTGGAGAATAAATTGGGTGTGCTCACGCCAGTTTTGGGTTTCCTTTCTTCTTCGTCTTCGTTCGAGGTGAACTTGAACGCTGTTATCTTGGAGCTAAATGTTAGTTTCTTGCTGTAGTTGTGGACTATTTTCTTAACTTCAATGGGTATGTCTTGTTTGCAATGGGTCGTTATGAACCGACTGAGTATGTTCAGGTGTTGTTCCATCAGCTTGTTTTGGGTTTCAAGGCGCGCTTGGGTTTTCTGGTAGTTCGTTATAGCGTCCATTGCAGTCTGTAACAGAGAAAAAATAATGAAATACGTTATATTTTATATTTTTCTTTATTGGGATATTTATCTATTCATTGTCTTGTACACAGAGAGTTATTAGGAGAAAGGCGATGTATGCAATTAAAGTAGACTTAAACTAGTTGTAATGGTAGTTGTTTTTGAAATTTTGTAATGTTTCTTCTTTTGACAATTTAATTGGAATGTTCGAAGTCTTAATGAGAATATTCATTGCATTAATTATTAATAAACAAGATATGCCTTATTTTTACAGGATAGAAGAAATAGTAGGACATAAGAAAATAAATAATAATAAAGAGACTGTGTCCTCACGCTTGATTGAATAAAAAATTTACATTTAATATTTTTAATGGCATATAAAGTATGAGTGTCATAGTCCTAAAGGAAAATATCGTGGGAAAACTTAAACACTGGGCATAACGATGAGGATGATGATGAGGCAGGTTAGGATGAGGAGGACGAGGATGTAGAGGAGGGGGCGGCACTGACGTGCAGGTCGGCGGCGAGGCGCGCGCGCTGGGCGCGCAGGCGGCGGGCGCGCGCCCGCAGCGCGGCGGCGCGCGGCACCTGCTCGCGCAGCACGCCGTACTCCACCGCGTACTCGCCCACCGGCCGCGACACCTCCAGCTTCTGCACCTGCGCCGCAACACAAACACTCACTCCCACACACTTCTACCCCTCCCACTCGGGCGACTCCACCACTCACCTCTCACTACTTCCCGGAGACGTAAGTAATCTAAACAGAGATTAGTCGAAAAATTACCGCTATACAAATGTATAAGCAGCTTTACGCAAAGTGGCTGGCAGTGGTTGGATGCGAAGAGCTGAAGATCGAGCTCAATAGCGTGCTATTGGAGAGGCCTATGTCCAGCAGTGGACGGGAGTAAGCTGATGATGATGATGATGTTGTATATAAAGACAAAGCATACAATTTTACGATACCTATACCAAAATATTTTCGTGTGCTCCCAACAGACACACTAATTTAATAAATGCGAAAGTAATCGTACATTTATCTTGTATGTTTTTGAGTCGAGACCGCTCGCTGAACTGAATTTTGTGAAATTTAATATGCAGATATGAACGTTCATATCTGTTCACTGCACATATATATGTGTTTACTCAAACACATACATATATGAACACAGGTTGTTTTTATTTCGGTTACTTTTTCTTCCATTTTCCCCTTTTTTCAGCATTAATTAAAGTTGTATGTTACATAACGAACAATTACGCAATGAAAAAGACAATAATTATTATTTATTAATGGAATTATCCGTCAAAAGTTCTTCAAGTGTAATGTCATAGATATAATATAAATTACGGTGCGAAATTCATTTGTCTCAGCCTAACCAGTTGCTTGACGAAGCGGATAATATTAATATTAGCGGATAATATTAGCGTTATAGTTGTATTAACAGAGTGTTGGTTCTATCGAAATTCGTGTACCGGAACGGCGTTTTATTTCACACTTCGAATATTCCAGACTCCTCTCCACTGAGCGCCCTTTGAACCCGACGACGTGGTTTAATGTCTGTGTTTACCTGCTGGATTTCCCATGTTATCTCACTTTGAAGTGTATTTACCAATTAAATAACGACCACCACGCTTGTTACCCTCGAGCGAGTCTTTTTTTGTTGAATTTTCGTCAACACCATTTGCAAAATCTTAAAACTAATGTTTTTACATATGTAGGTACATATGTTTTTTCATTGTTTAACGCGACTGTGTTTCGTGTTATATACAATCAAATATTTAATATTTTGTGTTGCATTAAAGTATTTTAAAGTCTTTTTATTTTAAAAAGTTTTTTATTAAATAATAATACTATAGTTTCTGTATAAAAACTAGATAGACGCATTTTATTTAGCATAATATACTCACCAAAAAGCATTGGTAAAAACTAACGTTATATTTATAATTATATTTATCTAAATTTTCCTACGATCACTCAATAAGCATGAAAAATTAGACATACAAACAAAGTGGCCCAAAAATGTAATAAACATTTCTGAGGCCACATTTTATTTAAGGAAAGAAATGCTTTAATTTAAAACTCGAGAAGGGATCACAGTGTGCAAGAATAAATAAGCGAGTTAAAAACGAGTAATAGCTAAACAAATGTGTTCAACCCCTTAAATTTATGGCCACGAGATTTGTGTGCAAAATTAAACGTAAATCTTTCTAACACTTGCACGCACTTAATACATACAAATGGTCAATTATATCTATGTATATATTTTTTTTTAATTTTGTGAAACCTCAAACGTGTAGGTACTTACTTCTATTTGCAACGATTTAGCGATACTGTTCAATCTTGTCTCTATAAGATCTCTTTATCAAATCTCCTTCGATGACTATTTCTGCATATGCTAGTAGCTTCTTTATTAATTTGCAATTTAAAATGTTAACGTCTTTGTAATGTAAGCCACTGTCTGAATAAAAGGATATGGTAACGAAGCAAAACTCGTAATGATTGTAGCGATGGTACCTACATACGTAACATTCTAGAATGTTTAATTTTAATGAGTTCCATGTATGTAGTATTGCAGATTTTTTGTTTTACTCGAATAATGAATATTCTAATAACGTATTCAGTAATGTTGATTTTAAATTATGCAATACCACGAATTTTGCAAATAATTCCACGTATTTTTTTACGTTCAGTTCCATGGCATTCGATAGTGATTTTTTTTCAAGATTTATACCGGTAATCTGCAATATCGATCTACGTGGCCAGTTCTTAATTTGTTTCGCTCCGATGGCTCCGGTATGGCAATTCGATTGGTATATGGTGAGTGTAACATTTTTTTTTAAATTTGAAATTTGTTACAAGTATATATTTTTTGGTCTTTAATACATATTTAGTCTCATGTAACTTAAATATATGTCATGGACCCGTGGATATTTTAATGTCCCGAAAACGATTTTGACTGCTACTTGCTGTTAAACCTCGTATCTTAGGATTATTAGTGTTCTAAAATAATACAAACACAATTAAATTAAAAAATCGCAACCATTATGAAACTCTAACAAAAAAACCGTTAGCTAGCAGCTGTAGTATTACCGAACTCGTCCATAATATGCATACGAAATTATAGAACCTGACGAAGGCGACTCTTAATCCACACAAAATAAAAAAAAATCCTTGTCTACAACCAAAGGAGCGCAATCAGTGACAAGACGCCAACTGGCCGACTTATGGAAATGAAGATAAAAGAAATCAAGATCCTCGATTGTCTTGAAAACCCATAAGAAACGAAGTGAACAGACGGCTGAATCATTCGTAATTCGAGACGGGTATATGGATAGCGCTTATTATATTACTATCACGAGTCAGTATATGACATGAACATAATTATCGTCTGACTCACGCCCGTCCGCGGTCCCACCATCGATCGCCACATTGTTTTCAACATTACTTGCATCAACTGAGGCTATCGGCCACGGATCGGCTACCATCAGCTTTGTTTTACCGTCATTATCATCATCATTGTTTACGTCTTCGTTTGGGTTATTCCTTCCACATTCATTATCTTCTTACGTGATTACTATTTCTGAGGGTTTTTCGCCTCAAATCTAATGCAAGAAAATTAATTACTAAAATCAGCGTACACGTAAAAAATATAAATGCAAAAGAGTACGTCAGATCTGTAAGAGCGGAAATATGTGGCCTAACACCGTAAGAGACCTGGCTTGAAGATATAATAATAGTTACGAAATATACCTGTGAAATTTTTGAACCCGCGAAAGTTATTTTATGTAACACAATGGAGATTGTTTCTTTAACATATGAAAAAGGTATGTCTAACTGGAGCGTGAAATGCTTTCAACGGGTCTCTCTCGAGCGCAACAAAACTGTTTTATGCTATCAACTTTGCAAATTCTACGGCGGCTGTTGTCGAGTGTGCTTCAAGTATAAATTGTGAACTTATTTACATGTGCAGTGGGGTAGGGAAATTCAAGATATGGGCCTATATAATGCTTTCACTCATTAGTGTAGGAGGGGTGTAATGTGATACAATAGGAATTCTTATGGGTTTGTACCTTGTGGTACCCCTCGGCGGATTGGTGAAGAGGTTTGCCTTTGCATTCGTGTCACGTGTCGGTTTACGTTTATTCCTTGTGATCAAATTTCGTTCAATGAAGAATTTAATTTGACACACAACTACGATTTCAAAAGCCTTATTAACGGTTACACTACTCATAATCAACAAAATAATTAACCTGTGTAAGTCTATTGCTGGAAATAGGTCTCTCCTGAGTTATTTTCGTTTGTAACCCCCCGTTCGGCTTTCGGCTGCGGCAACGTAAAGTACGGCGTCTAGTATCACCTACCCTGGCGTTGCTTGCTAACAAATTTCCATAGCCTTATAATTATGCCGTGGTATACTATGTCTATAAGGGGTATACGATAAGAGAGTTCATGGTAATGAAGAAATTTAAAAGTGTTATTAATTTGTAATATTAAATCATCTGCTGCTACATTTTTATCATCGACAGATGAAATATGTTCGATACACCTTTCGATATTTACGGCCGTGCAACTGCTAATTATGAAATGGTGTTCTAATTCTCCAATGTGTAATTTAGAACCAGCTCTACATCCAGCTGCTTATAGACGGATGCGGTAAATATGCAGTGGCAGACTTTGAAACCACTTGGCCGGAAACCATAATTTTATGATGCCGAACCAAAATTATATCTTCGAAGACAAACGGCGTTAACTGTTCTACTTTCTTAATTATTTTATTTAAATGCATACAGGTTTACTAATTATATATAGCCTAATTTAATGCTCAAAATTTATGTATGACCCAGTAAACTAGAAATAGTTAATTAGATGTTAAAACAGATGTGAAAAATTAAAGGTTATTAATTATAGTTATTATTATGTTAATATAAGTGGATAAATAATATATTACAGTATTATCACGTATTATTCAGAATATTATTTTGTACGATTGGAATCACTGTTTTCTGCCCTGAAGGGAAATAATTTAATTAATTAAATTAAGTTTAATAATAGCTTTCTTGTACTTTAATCTATGTATATTGAATCTTATTTATAACAAATTTGATCGTAAATCATCTACTACCGACTAATTCTTCATCATCATCGGCCTATCTCAATCCACGGCTGGACCTAGGCCTCCCCTAATGAGCGCCATCGCGACCTCTCCTCGACTAATCCTTATTCACGTTTAAATAAAACATTTAATCCTGCTATTTAATATATTTAAAATTGAATTTTTCAAAGGATGGTTACATATAATTTTATAACAGATTTATTTTAACTTTTATATTCGGCTCGGCGGTTTTAACTCAGCATTCAAAGCTAGGTATAACTATTGTTAGGGATCAAATGTCTCATTATTCGTAATCGTAATCTCTATATCATCAAAATACACTGTTATCTGTTTTATGTAGTTAGGTGTAAAAAGTTTCTTGCCAATCGGTCTATTGTATATGATCAAATATATCTTAAAATCGTCATCATCAGTTGCTTAACTGCGCGACATAGGCATTTCTTTCCATACATAGATTCAGAACTTTTTTTTCAGTTTTAAACTAACAAAAGCGACAATGGAATATAAAATTAGAAATTGACACGTCTTCTTTGGTTATTCCAAGCATAGTACTCGTATAATATAAATGTGCTGTTTTTGTTGGCGCCGAAATGATGAGACTACATTTGACAACCCTAGCGACTGCGTTTCAACAAAACATTCCTCATTTCGATATACCACCACCACCACCACGTAAAATAATAATAATTAATGATAACGCGTGTCTACACGAAAATATCAAATTAATAAACGCCATTTTTTGCGTTTTGATGCCTCGTGTTGTTTCGGCCGTAAATCAAAACGCTACCTAAGGTTATGGATGATATATTTAGTAATTAACTTGTCTGCAGGAATGGCGTGCACAGCAAGCGTATCATTATGTGTATATTAGGCAACCCTATTTCTATGTAATGTTCCACTAAAACATTTACTAATAAAAACGTAACATCACGCCCGTAATCCCCGATGAGGTAGGCAGAGGAGTGTAGTGCACTGAAACTCACTAAAAACGTTTCTAAAAGAGTTATCTTACGAGGAGTTGATGATCACTATTTCCTTTACAAAGCGTGAGATATTTGCCATGTTGGTGCTATTCAACTAAAATAGTGTCTCGCTTCTCGAGTGCAAGAAATTCTTAACGGGGGAGGTGGGGGTAGATAGGAGCATTCCCTGTTTTCCAGGAAAAGTACACTACAATTATTTGCCCTCCTGGTATAAGCAGTTAGTTTTGCCAGAATGAGGTGATAAATCACAGGGGACCGTAACTTTCTTTACCTAAGAGATGCCGACTTTATTCTACTAATCTTTTCACCGGATCCTATCGGAGACTGTGAATATATTTTGCATCAACCTGTTTCAATGTATAATTTTCTAAATATCATCATCCTGTCGAATCTGGTCCGTCACGGGACAGACAGAGGGCACCGAATGCCAAATATTTCTGTTCTTACAAATTTGACACACTGTAAGCTGGGGTCGATGATAATTAAAGTATATGTTTATGTAATGTAATATGGATTTGTTAAATAATGTGTCAGTGATAATGAATTGATGATATCTAACTTACTTTGTCACTGCCTCAGCCCGAGTACCGAGCTGTTTAATATTAGGAATATCTAAGACTACTTTGAATACGCGAAGTTCACATGAAATCCATTTATAAATGCTCAGCAATGTTCGCCCAAAGTATATTCGATTGCGTCGCGCCAGAACTCACTGTAGGTGCGGCAGCAAGCTTCAATATCTCACAGAAAACGACTACATAACATGACATTCAAAGCTCAGGGAAGTCTTCATATAAATATTTTGAGATTAGTCACTTTAAGTGCTTTTGCGAACTGTACAGATAAAAAAAGCAAAGCAGTTTCCATCGCGAACTTACTGCGATCAGCGGGAGCTCAATAAGGACCTTGGATAGATCCGAAACTAATCTACTTATCCAAAAAAACATTCATCAGCTAAGCCGGCACATAATTTAATCATAACGCAAAAAGTTTCTTTATCGTTTATTATTTAAAACAAACGGCTTAAGCTGCGTATATTTTATTTACTGTGACCCTCCTTTTGTTCTAGAATATTCTACTGCATGAATTCAAAACAAACTTTTAGTAGAATGAGACTTGTGAACTGTTTTTAAATGTTAAAGTTAGTGCCAGTGACGCTTGAGCCGCGGGCTGTGGGTTCGATTCCTACCTAAAACAATTATTTGTATAATAAACACGAGTATTTAATTTGAGTCGAAGATAATTTTGTATTTATATTATAAGTACGCGTTTAAAATTTATTCGCTGTAAGTTTTCAGCCGCTTACTAACTATAATATAAGCTGTATTTTTTTTTTAAATCGGAAAACCGTTTTTAATTATTTCGTATTAATATTATTCTATATATATAATACTAAAATAACTATTAGTGTTTAGTACAAATAGAAGTATTCATGTGTATCCTTACCAGTGTCGTAGAAATATCAAAGTATTATTAAATATATTCGTAGATGTTTTGAGTCGCAGTATTGACTAATATATTTTGTCTGTGCGTCGGTTTGTCTTGAATATTGAAGAAGTAACTCTAAAACAGCCATACTCCTATGAAGCCTCAGGCCGCGCAGGGTTATGATGAAATTTACATAAGCTTATCACAACATGCCAGACTGAAGACGATCGTACCTGAAAAGTGCAGTGTGCAGTGTGCACTTTTCAGGCTACTGACTTCCTTACCGCTTCAATATCATAAGTGGATTAAAAATATATCCTGTGTTGTTACTTACGTTGCTCGTTGTACGTGGTTTGCAGTTTTCTTTTGTCATTATACTCTGCACTATATACCTAATCCGTAAGGGACCTGGTGTGATGGTATAGTAATAATAATAATTATTATTGCTTTATCGAATTTATTAAAAGAAATAATATTAATAGTAATGTTTAAGGTATTGTAAGGTATATTTAAAAGGCAACATCAGGCATGTAATCCTCCAAAAGGTAGACAGAGGAGGGTAGTACTCTCATATCTATCAACAGTTACGTTTACGTCCCACTAGGTGGTGTAAGTTTACTGCCATATATCGGGCACAAATCCAGACTACAAACCACAACTTGAAATTTCAAGTTATAGAAATTCAATAGTACGTAACCGACTCGGAGATCCAACCCAGGACGTCTCGACCAGCAATCGCGCTTACGACCACTCAACTAACGATCCAGTATTTCTACTATTACATAACCTCACGCTATGTCGCTCACTGGGTTTGCAGAGTATTTCTATCCTTGCACACATGCCGTACATCTTCCACATTCATCAATC
>DWEC01001916.1:0-12457 GCA_018245735.1 Microceris miodesmiata
CAGCAGCGTCGGCGGTGCGAAAAGCCGCGCCCTGCGATCTCCAACCCGCATGCCCAGCGTGGAGATTACGGGCATAAACCACCTTTTGCGGGGGGCCTATGTCCAGCAGTAGACTAAGATAGGCTGATGATGATGATAATGAGGTAAATGTAGGTACATATAGTTCGATACCAACATCCAAAGTTTGGTCGATATATCTTATAGTTCCTGAAGTGCTTCACCTCCCGGTGGATGATCTCATTCAGCATGTGGATGTCGATGGGCATTCGCGTACCGAAAGTACACTTTCCGTCGTTTCCCATTGTTACCTGCAGTTTAAAAAATTACAAAAAAGCACACTAACAGTATAATAGACGTAATAAATATGTAAATATACATTTCTAAATATATATTTATGAATTGAAATTCACACTTACTTTTTATTTCAATAACAGTTACAAAAACATAATATTTTTTTCCAAAAAAATGTCCGTATTTTCAGATTTAATACGTCAGCGTGACATTGTTAAAAGATAACCTGTATTTAATTTACAATAGTAGTTTGTACCTGATTAATATTGTTTATGGTTATCCGATAAAAGTTTAATACATACGTCTTGTTGTATGATCAACTTATGTGAATTATGTTTCTATATAAATTAATAATATCATATAGAATATGGTTACTGTAACAATATAACTTGAGGTTTACCCCTATGTAATTTAGTAACTAACAAAGTAATTAACGCAAGTTTAGGCTAAGTCATTACTGTTCGAACTCTTAAGTAAAGCGGGGAGAAACACCATCAACCGCATATTGAAGTACGAGTAAGGGCAGACCGCACAACGGCGCAGAAATCTCTCTGGATCTTTCCACAGAGTTTTAACTAAAGCTTCTCAGAAATCGACCGCATCCTAGTTTACCCCTTAACAAATTTTCATCAGCGAAACTTTAACGATATTGTTGTAAATACATTTCTTTTGGTTGTTATATAAATTAATACATTATTTTAATACAAAAAAAAATTTCAAGATACTCTTCCGGATTGTATTCCAATTTTTTTTGTGCGTTCTATTATTAACATATAATTTTATTACAAAACTACGAGTATGTGTAACAAAATGAGGTTTGAATATGTGCTTTTGCACGTATGTACCTATGTGTGTAATTTAACCTGCGATGTAACTGCAATCTATCTCCACTATCAGTCGTGTGGAAACGGCTGAATGCAGCTTATTTTTCTAAAACTAAGTGCGATTATACTTAAGAGAATTGTCAGGAGTCCAGTAATAAGATCAAACGCTGTTTTTGTAATTTATATTGTTTATTTATATAGACAATTCGATTTTAAAATTAAAACTCTTGCTAAAATTGGTTACCTCAGCATTAGTTTTATGATAGGATAACCATAACGCATATTTAAAAACGACTCCATGTGTCAAACCTTAATCAAGAATTCTACTATTCAATGACGGTAACGAAAACTACTACGATTATGTGGTTTCCCGTTGAACTTCTTGTGATATCCCTCAAGGTATCCCTCAAGTAATTTGTTTGTCATTTAATTCTAATCTACCGGAGACACGCCCCAAGTCTATTACGAAGTTCAATTAAAATTAGCTTGGCCTTGCACCTGTTGATTGCGGTCTGTATTAGAACTGGTTGGCAAGTTTCAGGATTAGACCTGTATTAGAACAGCGAGAGCTGGTGTTTTAAGATTCAATATCAGTTGTTGTAACGATAACGGTAAAGTTCGTGAGGAAATTTGCGCTATTTACGGTATACCATAATGTTTTCGAAGTCGTTTGAAGTGTGTTAATCCGTACTTAGGGTAACAAGTTAAAGGATTAATTTTTATAAAATGAGAGCTAATTCAATAGTACAATGATTAAATGGTAGATCATGCTGGTGGTTATAATGATTTCTTAAATGAGGCAACAAGTTATCGTTAAATGTCTAGGTATGTATGTCTCCATCCATGGACGTCTAATCCCAAACTAGGCTGAACATGTGCTATGGGAACAAACGTGTATTTGTGGATGGGAATCGAAGCCCCCAGCTTACCAGTCAGATATCAGGTATCCAGGAGTAAAAGCATAGGCTGAAGAATTATTTTATCATAAAAAGCAAAGGACTAAAAATTTTATTTTAATTATGTGATTTTCATGCATTTTTCGTGGTCCCATAAAAAACCGAACATTTCTCATACATTACTCTTCTATACTTGCATTAATTTTGTTAACTACAAAACACCTGTAAAAGAAACCCAACGTCCCGTCAAAATGTCTAAATGCAATATTTAAAATTGCGATTACAATACGTACCTATAATAAAAATCTAATAAATGAACAGTCCTCCAATGAAGATCTCTGGACTGAATTTAAAACCTTGAGGCGGTATCTGCCATTCTTCACGCTATCTCAACGCGCGTGAAGCACCTTGTCCGTCGGACACGTTGGCGGACTCAGCGGGAACGGAAGGGAACATTTTAAATTTATTCCTAAAGTTACACCACGCCTGTAATCAGAAGCCTTTTGTACGCAGAGGAGTGTCGTACACTTCCACGTTTCACCTGTTAAGTTTTATGCCCCATTGAATAGGTGGTGGGTTTATTTGTGACGGATATTAAAAAGTTAGGTTTGGTTAACAGAATTCAAGAAATAAAATCATTAATCAATAATTCTAATAAGCCAAATAGGGAATATGTACATATCGCAACACGTTCCAAGTGCATGATTGAAAAACTCATGGTTGAACGACACACCGATCAAGATACGGAACAGGGTATTACAGACTTAAAAAACATGTCAATTCGTTGCTTTGTTTCAATGATAAGAAGGACAAACAAACAAACAAAGACATTTGCATATTTGTTTTTATATTTTGTGTTAAACGTAGTGCACAATAAAGTGTTTTGTTACAGTTACAGGAATCTGATTTAAAATGAATTAGCTATATCTAAAGTTGACTAGAATGTCTTATACATAAAATAAAAACTTTTTAATTTGTTGTACATTATGTTTATTACCAAGTAAACGATTGTTTGAGTACAGTAATCAATATCCTGAATTAAAATTTCTCTTTTCATTTGCTGCAGATATTTATTGAGTCTATAGTTATTTATTGAGTCTATTACAACATGAACATGAACATGACTAAAAAGCAAAGCATTTATTGAATTCGTTCAGGTTGTGCCGATTAGCAGCAGTATTTGGTACAAAATCGTGCTATGAATTAATAATCAAAATGATTATATCATACATAGCTCGTTTGTATATTTTTGAGATGGTCCGACTAGTTTCGGATCTGTAGGATATTTTTCATCATGAGCTCCCGCCGTTGCAGAACGCAGTAAGGTTGCGATGGAGAGTAGTCTACCTACATATATGTCATGTTTATAAACACTCACGTGACGTTTAATAGTAATCAAAATGGATTTTCCAATCCGCTGTCGCTCAGCTCGTCACTCTCACCACTGTGTATCAAAAATTCCGATCGCCTATCGCATCCCATCGATATTACGGGCATCCGCGAAACCGGCACCCCACGAGACAACTATTTCATAAGACGTATAATTGGAATAGCCGCACCCCCGGGGCCGGGGTCACACCGCACCTAATGGGGGTAGGTATTATTGTGGTAGGAGGCAACGGGACACGATTCACTAATATCTTTATAAACGGTTTTTGCATCACAAGTTTTAGTATTTTGTATTAGGTGTCATTGAAGTACGTTATGAATATTATTATTGGGATAAAAGAGCTTTGGAATAAATACATATTTCTTAGATAAACATATATTTTTGAAATGGTTGGAATACACGTAGATAATAATAAAGGGAAATCTGCAAAAGATTTAAAATTATATTGAAATGTAAGTTGTTTTAATAAAATGTTTAGCAATACTCGTAGAAATATCGGAAACGGTAGCGGTATGTCCCGGACTGTCAATAAAAGTTCTATAACCTTATTATTAAATTTGACTCTCGTTAGTCGAGAAGTTGCAAGTGCGACTGCTGGTCGAGAGGTCTTGTATTCGATTCCCGGGTCAATGTATAGTAATACACTCGCCCCCTATTTCATAGTGGGACTTAAATGTAGATGCAAAATATGGTGGGAGTGTAGTACACTCCTCTATCTAACCCTTCGTGGACTACAGTCCTGATGTTACTATTAAATCGCCGTCACGACTTATGATAAAGAACTGCGGATAAATCATCAAATAAATCAAAACTTCAACCACCTGAATCATTACTGATTTAGATTTTCAATACGTGTAAATAGAAATAAATTATTCATCATCAGCCTATCTTAGTCCACTGCTGGACATAGGCCTCTCCCAAAAGGGGGTCTATGCCCGTAATCTCCACGCTGGGCATGCGGGTTGGTGATCGCATGGCGCGGCTTTTCGCACTGCCGACGCTGCTGCCCGGTGGCCAGGGCATTTAGCCGTGCCTATTTAGGCTGTGCTATACCGCAGTCAGCCGGGCGCCAGAGCCTCATCTGTTATAGCAGGGTGCACCACGAGCAGGTGAGGTTGGCTTGGGCTCCTTAGATAGTAGTTGAAACCCCTTACACCCTTCACGAAATAGATTACAGAGAAATATTTATTTAAAAAATAACGATAATCATCCAAGCGTAAATCACGCAAATAGATATGAACGGCGATTTTCATCATTAATAAAAACATGTAAAAAGGATTTGCGCAAACGAATGTCACCCGCGTTTAACTGTCACATGGTTTGATGAATTACACTCGAGAGTGTTCGACGTCAAAGTCACAACCATCAGCCGTCGTGAATGGAACATATTTATCCCCACACGGCTATTATTGGGGACACGAGGGATTTTAGAATCTACTATTGAAATTTGTTTTATGGCCAATTAGGGTGGAACGATAAATTATTTTTTTCATCATTATCAAAATTCCTTTTATTTTTGCACTGTTGGCTATGAATTTTCTCTCATAATAACAAGGATAAAGCCGTAGTCTGCCACGCTCGTCACATGCTGTTTGGCATATTTCAAAGATCATAGACAATATTATGAAGAACTCTAGGGTGTGCAGGTTTTAGGACGATATTCTTCTTTACAATTACAGCAAATTTTAGAATACACACAATTTAATAAAGAAAAAAATCCGCGCCATAATATGTCCCAGGACGTCCGGAACGAGAGACTGAGTCACATTTGTAAACCACAGGGCTATCACTCCTTCATGTTTTTTGATTGATATACATAGCTGTGTCGCTAATAGAATTAAGACAATAACTACCTCTATATTAAACCTTGTTGTGTATTGTAATTTTAATTTAATTTGAAGTACTTTAAATTTAATTTAAGGTATGGGTAATAGACACACTAGCATAGAAGGCATTTAAGTAGGTGTTAAAAGCGTCAAAAAATCATTTTGTATAGTTTTTGACTCAGGAGTTCAAGAGAGATATTAATTATGTACTTAGAAAAATATTAATGTTAACATATACGAATCTACATTCAAGATGCATGTGTATTTTTAAGAGAATAAGGTAGAATACAGAATATTCTAAGCTTCGCAGGGCTGAGAGCGTCAACGCTTTAAGAAAAGTAATTTAAATATTTTCAGAAGTCGAATAAGAACGCTAAACTGAAATATTTTTCTTTCTCCAGCTGACATTTATAATAAATCAGTAAAACACAAAGAACAGTGAATTGAGATGTTTAAAAGATGACTTACTATTAGTTAACTACCACAGTTTTTTTAAGATGTTTGATAATATTCTATTAAAAGTTAATAATTATATATTTCATTGTAAATAAGTTCCACATTGATTATTTTGAAAGGGCCTGAAATACCCTTAACTGTTGAAATGTTGTAAAATAATACTTTAAAACAACTTTTAAAATTTTACTGCCTCGTTGGTCGAGTGGTTGCAAGCGCCTAAAAAGCCAGGATCTACCAGACCCAGGATCTATCAAACCCAGGATCTACCAATCGGAAGATCCTGGGTTCAAATGCTGGGTCGGGTACTATTGGATTTTTGTAATTTAGAATATCTAGTACTGACCCGGAGCCTGGATCTATACCCGGTGAATGGCGATAGACTCACCACCTATTCCGTAGAACTTAAACGTAACTGGTGAAACTTGAGACTCTACTACACTCCTCTGCCTACCGGGGATTACAGGCGTGATGTTACGTTTATTAATATTGTATTATTATTTTTCCTTATTATTAATCTTTGCTGACTGGTTGCGATAAAATACTTACTCGTATGTTGGATTAATTTCATGTATTTTGTAGTTTTAACATGAACTTTCTACGCTGTATTTTGAGAGACAGACAATTTGGTTTAATTTGTAAAGAAACCTGATAAAATAGGAATTCCTCTTTACATTTATCACTGTGATGATGATGGGCGTCAAGGATTTAAAAGAAATAATTTGTACCAAGTTATCTTTGCGCTTAACGAAGAAAAGGTGGTTATGAAAATAAATAGACCTCTCATTTATACAGTTAAAGACGTTATTTCTCATTTTGACCATTAAGTAGCTCATTGAAGTATTTTAATTGAACTAATAATTCTACAGATTTATTAACGCTATGCTAGAATTCTGTTCTTCAGAACTTGATTTATTTATTTAGGCGTGGTAGGTATTTATTTATTATTTATTACAATTACAATATGGACTACATCTGTCATAACAGATGTTCCAATTCGATAGCATAGCCAATGTCAATTGTACAATTGTCAATTTAGTAAACTGAATTATTTAAACAATGTTAAATAATAAAATTTTAAAAAGTTACAATAATAAAAATGTCAAAATAAAAAAAATGACAAAATAATAAAAATGTCAAAATAATACATTCATCGTCATCGCCATCAGCTTATCTCAGTCTGCTGGACGGAGGCCTCCCCCAATGAGCGCCGTCGCGCCCTGTCCTCGGCTTGTCACATCCAGCATCTGCCAGCAGATTTGTTAAACTTGGATGTCATCACTGTCAATCATTTTTAAGATTTCGTTGTTTTATTGTTATCGTCATCGTCGCCGTCATCGACGCCGTCACCGTCGCCGTCGTCGTCGTCGTTACCATCACCATCGCCATCGCCATTGACGTTGCCATCGTCATCGCTTTCGCAATCGCCATGGTCATCGCCATCGACACCAGCTTCATCATATAACGTTTTGTCGTTTCATCCATCTCCACAGGTTTTCAATCAAAATGAGAAAGGACCAAACTAAAGCTTTCAGTAAGTGTATGAATATTTTTGGTACACAACACTTCATTGCGCTTTTTTTATATTTAGTCTAGCAAATAGGCAGACGGGCCACCTGCTAGTAAGTGGTCACGCCGCCTATGTTCATTTGAGTCACCCGACGAGTGGCCAATGCTTTGCCGGCTTTGAGCAGCTCTCTTTGCGCTTTTCTTGAAGAACCCTTGTCATAATGTTCCGGAAAAGCCTCGGATGGAAGCGCATTTTGCAAGTTCGCGGCAAAAACGATCGTGAGAACCGAACTGTGGAGGACCGCCACAAGTCCAGTTGATGTGGATGAAACTTCAATCGTCGACGAGTTGTTCGATGGAGGAAGGGTGACACTGGCACCAGGTCAAATAATTCTTCGGAACACTCACCATTGTAGAGCCGGTAGAACACGCAGAGGGAGCCTAGGTCCCTTCGCAGGCTTAGGTGTTCTAACCTTTCGGTGATCCTTGGGTCGTTGACGATTCGAACTGCGCGCTTTTGAACGGAGTCAAATGGAGTCAGTTATTGTGGCAGGTATTGTGGCGTCCCGGCCCAGAGGTGAGAACAGTACTCCATGTGGGGCCTCACTTGGGCTTTGTATAGCATCAACAATTGCCCCGCATTGAAGTACCGTCTCGCTCTGTTAAGGACGCCCAGCTTTTTGGCTGCTAATTAAGCTTTTCCCTCCAGATGACTCCTATACCGCACAGTATTCGATATGTCAATAATATATATTTCGCAAGGATCTGCCTCGTCGTGGTACTTGTGGTCGAATAGTTACAAGCGTGACTGTTGATCGAGAGACCCTGGATTCTATTTCCGGGCAAGGTGCTAGTGGTAACTTAGATTTTCAAGTAGAAATTTCCACTTGTGGGTCAGAGTTTGGATCAGTGACCACTGGATAGCAATAGGCTCACCACCTATTCTATAGTAGGACACAAAAGTATCTGGTTAAACGTGAGATTTAACTACACTCCTCTGGATACTTCTTCGGGAAATACAGCCGTGATGTTACATTTTTTCTTACAAGGGAACTTTCAGGTATGTTTCTATCCTTCTTCCCAGGAAGAGCACTGATATAGTCTTCATGGTGACATATTACGATAATTATTACTATCTTTCTACATACTTACCAGAATCTTCTTTGCAGGTCACATTTTACAGCCTTCCTATAATTTTTTTTTCCGTAAAACGATTTTTATGGTACTCCATTTACCGTCCATGCCATAAGGCTACGGAACTCTCTTCCGCCTAACACAAATCTAAATCTATGTAAATATTTAAATACGATACTTTAAAAAGCTATGATCATAATTAGTACCTCCGACACGCTGTAATTCATTTTGTCCCATTAAACCCTTGATGTGTTTACGGCCCTCTGCCAATGTACGACTACGCCGCTGATCACAGTTGATCATACTTTTACCTATTGAGCTGATCATACTTTTACCGATTATTCAATAAAAAGGCAATTGATACGGTGATCACAGATACCAACCATTGCAGGAAGTTGATAGTCACTAGAGGATCTTAAGATGACCGTCTACATAAGATCCTCAATATACTAGAACATCTGTGGTTTGATATGTACCTTGTATCTAGATTGAACCTAGAGACCTAACCAAAGTACAGCGAAAACACTAGTCTGGTATTATTCAGTGTTTTAACATGAAAATATAGTCATCTTATTTGATACTAATATCGTTCGATCAATGTACGTAAAATGTACGCTTATAAACATATAAGATAATTTTTATTCTTTTGTTAATCTAGACTCGAAAAACTAAAAGAGGTGTATATTACATTTCAAAATAATAGACTTAATCTAATCTAATGCAAATTATTTATTGGCAAAAAGAACTTGAGAATTAATAATTATAGATACTAATTTTGCAATTATTATTCTATATATTTTTATTAATGTATTTTATAGCTTTTAATTAAGCTTTGATTCTCTTGATATATTGAATATTTAGCAAAAGTCAATTTTCTTTTAAAACAGCATAGTCTGAATGTAAATTTGTCGAATATCATAACATCCAATAAATACAGTTGTTCTGATTTTTACATTCTGATATATAATTTATTTGGAGCGTTTTAAGGTGTAAATGTTGTGTATATATTTAAATATGCGGGTACAGTATTTTTCAATGAATAATTTTGGTAACTCAGAATAGTTTTGTACCCGAATAACTTGTCTTTTAGCACCAATCAAATTTATAAGTACGCCAAAAACCTCCCATATTGGCAGAGTCTATTATGTGAGGAAAATGTCCAAGTGTAATATCTATCTAAAGAATAACATCGTTATCGAAGAAAGTTTTGAACTAGCTACTTTTGGGATCGAAAACGCGCAATTTAGCAACATCTTATAAAACAAAGGCATCTTCTAAACACGTCTGTGCACTATAGGAATATAATTTTTCGCAGAATAAATGAGCGTTTCTTTTTAATGAATGATGTGCAAAGGATCGCATTACTTTCCGTTTTGTATTCATTCAGCAAATTAATTTTATGTCAATATGATGTAGACATTATGGCGCCTGTGATCCAATTAAATTGCTCAATTACGATAACAAAAGTAACTAGGATTTGAGCTGTAAAAGAAAATGTGTATTGCACTTTTGTTTCCATATGCTTAATGTTTTTCATACTTGACCATGACAACGGACCTCCGTTCAATATAATCGTAAAAATTTTGAAGACTGTTGGAGCCATGTTGTTATCATTTATGAAACGAATCAATAAAAAATTTGTTAACGTAAATTCACTGGCAAAGTTTAACAAAAAAAAAACATATTAGATAAAAGTTAATTGACTGTTTAGTTACAACAGTAGCATAGAAAACTATGGTTTATTAAGTCTAAGTTCTCCATGGCATGAATAGATAAAAGGTTTAGAGAGAGGTGTGCCAGTCGATGAAAATAAGCAACTATAGTAGCCTCCCTATCCATCAGAGGAGTCGTGTGACGTTTAATACTCGGTATATGGCAACATTGTACTAATTTAACAACGTTATTACTAATTTAATTTGGACTCCTGATTTTGATGGACAGTGATGGCACTATGTGTAAGTGCAGTGTGTGGGTTCTATAAAAACTACGTGGGCAATGTCTCCGTAACTTCGTACCCCGTTGTGTGCTTTTTTTGCGTCAATTCTTAGGAGGTATGATCACTCGGGATGATTTAATATATAATATATTCTTGTGTGTGTAGAATAATGCGAAATGATTATTAAATTATAGCGTTTATTAAACAGTTTTTACATTAAGGTAACATACAAAAATTACTTCATAAATATACGGATAGGTAGAAAAATTACGTGATAAAATACTGTCACGCCTAATAACTTATTACAATTAGGTGAAACATACAACACAATTTAATTTTAACAATTTCGTGCACTTAAAAACAAACTAAGTTAAAGATCACTGTAACGTTAAACTATAAAATCTCATTCAATTCGGATTTGTACTTGCAGAAAACATTAGGTCATCAACATCGGCAGTGTTTATCAAAACATAGAAACTGGCAAGGCAAGTAGTGCGTGCGTACTTTGATCTGATGCATCGCCACTGGGCGGGACTTGTTACATTGTTTCTTTGTCGTTGGGGAGTTGACAGCGGAAAGAGATACTCATCTCGGAATACAACCACGGTTAACTTTGCGCTTCGCGAGTACGACCCACCCGGAGCCTGCGGCACCTACCAACGCAGAGCTTACCTCGACGGCGTGAATCAATGTGAATGAAAACGATGCGGCGTGACAAAGTTAGTCGTAGCTGTTAAATGATATTACCCGCGTGCACTAAGTTAGACACCACGTTCGTATCGCCAACAATCTGAACTGGATATAACAAACAATGACTCATGCTATGGGTTAAGGTTGAAGCGAGGACTTGACTATATCACATCGGTGGAGATTATATACATTCAACGATAAAGTTATTACAGATGTGAATAACTTATGTTCAAATCATTAATCTCGGACCGCAGTGTGCGATTTCAAGTCCTAGTTTCACGGGCCGTGGTAAAATTTGCTTAAAGTAACAACAGCTTTAACAAAGAATTCGAATCATTTAGGCAGTTTGCGTAAACTTCTTCGTAAGAAATCAACGAAACATAAAAAGCTTAATATTGATTTTAATACTTTTTGTTAATAAGCCAATTTATTTATTAAACGGAGCGCAGGCTTTTATTATTATAGAAGAGTATTGGGTGAAAATTACATCTGACGATACGCCAAATAGACGCGTCCTGTGTATATAGTGATGTTTTCTACTTCACAGTAATATATCAATTTATGATGTACTTAGCATACATCGTAGCGGTAAAAGCAAAACAAAACCATCGTAGAGTATAATCGTGTTCATGTTAATCACATGTTACGTGTATCCAAATGTACAGAAGCTCGTTGCTCGACTCTCGCAGTTCTCCAGCTGTCGCCTGCCTCGTCCATGGACTAGACTATTTACACAAAAAGCTTATAATTTACAGCATTGTTAGATATGCGGAAGTTCGCGAGAATTATACTACGGAGTTAAGTTTACAATGAAGTTCACTTGCAAATCATGTTAGACATTGCGCGCATAACGTTCGACTGTACATACGCGCGGAGTTTTGTATTATGGCGACGAGTACGTTCATTTGTACAATGTGATTATGTGATATTTATTACAGTCTATGGGCCATAACATCATGACTTTCGGTTGCGCGAGGTATCTGGGAAGCGGGCGGAATCGTTACTGCGGGAACCGCTACGATAGTGTGAAGCCATCTGAGATTTTTGTATTCGCTTGTCAACTTAATAATATTTAACGTAGTAGTTTTCACCCGATCTCATTGAGGTATAGAGATGAAACAAAGAAACACTACATTAATGGATTAAAAGTGCGCGACGCGAGCTCGCTGCCTGTGTCTATGTCTTACTTTTGACGACTAGTTTTGCCGAGGTCTCGACCTGGCCGGCGGCAGTAGTTGCGCGACACGTAAAAGTGCCAGTATCTTCTTCGTAAGTGTTGCCAATGAGCAATACCGCGTTGTTGCCCTCGTAAATCATCTGAAAAAGAATTTTATATATTTATCAACAACTTGTGTACCTGTTAATCTTCTGCGAAATTATAGGGAGGAGTTGTTTAAGAACAATATAATTGCTCAATTGCGACTAGGATGTAGTACCTCAAAAACACCATCTTTCAGAAAACAGTTCAGAAAGCTTGAAATCATAATTATTTTACGACTATTATGTTA
>DWEC01001917.1:0-12455 GCA_018245735.1 Microceris miodesmiata
GGGAAGACTGAATTTTTGTTTTAGATTATATCAATTGTTTTCTAACATTACACTGGAGACGATTGTTGCGATTACACGCAGTTAGAATTTTTCTTATGATATACTGTATTTCTATTATGTGAATATATAATAGCTACAAGATTTCAACCAGCGTTTAATTCCTAACACGACTACGAATTGGGACCTCGGTGGGTTGTTCACTCATCGATTTCAATACTTCAAATCGGTGACCCCGACGTGATTCTCAAACGAGCTTGTTAGTGATAGGTACATTGCCAAAGAATTAGTGATACATAGTCTGCACTGTGAAAAGTCGTTGTAAGATGTTAAAGCAAATAAATAAATAAATATGTCGCACAGGATCACCCGCGAGTTAATTGGACTGCCCGCAGCGATTTCTGAACGTCTACTGTCGTATAATTTCTAACGGTCAAGGAACATAACGGCCAGTACGCAATAATGTCTATATGTAGTCAATACATGTAAGAATAGAAAAAAGCCGCAATAATTTATTGCATTTCGGTTTAAGTACATTTTATTTATTTATTCTTAAGCCACAGTGAAACCAAAACTGTTTTATATATAATAAGTCAAATTCATTTTATGAGATATGAGGCTATTTAGTTTTTTCTCGTACGACTATCCAAACGCATTTTACAGCAGCGTTCGAAAACCAAATAAACCGTACTACCAGATTATGATGTTTCATCGTGTAGAAAACAGCTTTATAACCAGCTTTTTATTAGTGAAAGTATTCAATTAAACATATTTGTGTTAAACGAAGCAAGTGTAAGCTAATCCAACCACATATAACAGTTTACCGTCGTTAACAATCGTGCGCAATATCTGAGGATTAATTGTACGCCTGTAGCGTATTTACGCGTTAACCCATTGCATGTCATCGGCTTTATATATGTCTCAGATACATTACGTCCCTGTTGCTATGTTTTGCATGGTGAAGATTATTGAAATAAAAATGAAATTTACCCAAAATTGCTGGACTTATTCCAAAAGCAAGCTAAAGGGCCATCAAACACAAATAAGATTACTACCATAAGCTAACAATTTCAGTGTCAAGAGAACAATACATATTCACGAACACATCTAAATATAATGAATTGGTTTATAAAACGTTTGAAAATAGAATCAATTACTAAATAATGTCAAACGGGTCGTTATTGAAACTCAATATGTTATATGAAATATCACGTTCTAAAACGGAAATTTATTGGATCGAATCACAGCGGGGTTTCGATATTTATTGTCAACAGAATAACTTACTTATTTCTCAATTCAAGGCCATCAATGAGACCTATACACAATCAACACTACTATATAACCCACGTCGTTACAGTATCCCAATTTGTAAGAAAGTAGTTTTATTCAAAATAGCGTTTTGTTGTCCAAACAGGTCAGTAACTGCGTTTGTATGCTAACACGTTCCAAATTAGACACTTTAAAAGAAATATTTTTATGAAAATTGTATACAAAATGCTAGACTTATCAATTGTAAATTTCTTGTACGGTGTAGTTTGAATATGTGCATATAAATATGTACAACTCAATAGCATGAAAAAGCATGCACGTTCGTTTTGTAAGTAAACGAGACCGCCCTGGGCCAGTTGTTTAGACCTGGTGGGTTCTCGTGGTCGAGTAAGCTATCTCGCTAAAGACTTGCTCTCTGATGATGATTGAATTCCACGAAATAAATTTAACTAGTCCACTGAAATACTCCTCAATTTAATCAAAATTGTGATAGACAAAATGACAATCCTCTAAATTCTTAATATAGGTATGCTCGCTTTTTGTATAAAGAATTAGAAAAATTCAAGCGTTCTTTTCATTTCAAATTATATTTAACTAAGCAGTAGAGATAATACTTCATTTTTTTATGCTCTAATTATGTACGATTATAATATACATTAAATATTTATCAAGTTAATTGTGTATGTAAACACAGACTATAAAACAACTTTATGATCTGTTTATAATTATGACGAACAAATAATATGCCGTTATTACAACGACCGTTACGAAGTTAATAAATTTCCTCATAGTCATATTTTTACTCAGAAAGGAAAACCGTGACTGCGTATCAGTGGCTTTTCCGGTCCTATCACTGTCTTATTAGAAAAGTATTATAAGAGTATTTACGATAGAACTTGTTACACGATATCTTTTTGTAGCGATGCCACTTTTTCCAACATTCGCGTGAGACACACCTACCTAGTTTCTCTGCGGACTTAACGTAACTGTACTCGCAATCTCATATTTGTAACAAATGAATATTAAAGATCGTAACGCCGATACTGTCGCTACGTGGACTTGAAAACTGTGGGCGTACTCACACAACACTTAAATGCAGCTGAACTAAATATTAGGCACAGTAAATCGATTCGAGTACGGATCTAAGTACTCGTTACCGTTTCAAGACTGAATGCGCATTCGATGTGAGATCCTATTGAGCAGAAATATCACATTGCGATATAATTCAGAACGGCGCGGATGTTTATTTTGCGCAGATCACCTCTTGCGTGAACGCATAAATCGATTAGCACCCGAGTTCCAGACCCGGCTCGCCCGAGGCGCGGATCACTTTGTCGCTGAGTCGCTAAGTTATCGCGTGATTGATTCTGTACTTTTTCCTTAGTATTCCTTACGCGAGGACTCAACCGTTTGCATGCGAATAATAACTCATTTCGATGGCCGTGGAGACTTATCTATATAAAAAACTCGAGTGGACGCCGTTTATGGAGTGTCGAGTAAATATTTTCTTAACTTGTTTGGATATGTACAAACAATTGAAGAACTAAAAAGAACTTGAGAAACTATGAAGTCGAGGACTTCAAATTGCTGTAGAAGCACTCGTGGTAATGTGAATGTATTACCGTTAATGCGGCATAAGTGGTAGGAAAGAAAAAACGTAAGATCGATGCGAAATTAACGAGCGCTTACAGCGTTTAGAATACCACTTTTTTTACAAACCAATTTCAAATTAATAATGACGTTACATGCGTTCTAGAATCGTTTTACATGTTAACGGGCATTACCAATTTAAATGAAATTGTATAACAATTTTACATACGAGTTTCCTGAACGCGATGTTAGTGTACCTAGTACCTACGAAACTCCTCGTAAGGTAAACTCGCGAGGTAAGTCTACGAAAAAAAAGATAAATTTATTCGGAAACTGTTTATGGCGATAAATGACCTTACTAGACAAATTACTTTAAAGCGTACGTGGCAATTTTTTTCATTTTCTATTTTCATTTAAAGATTACCTACATAGTTTTTGCTTATTTTTTGCATATGAAGAAATAAGAGCACTTTTTCCTATTAGAATTTATAGGTACTATATATTTTACGTATAGTTAAGTTAGAACCAAAGTCGGTATAGCCCAAAGTGGCTGGCAGTGGTTGGATGCGAAGAGATGCACGATTGAGCTCAGTGGCGTACCATCGGAGAGGCCTATATCCAGCAGTGGACGGGAATAGGCTGATGGTGATGATATTTCACTTTAATTCGTAATATCGTTTACCTCTATATGTTTCCTATTTAATACTGTCAATAATATGTCAACTGTCATTTCATCAAACCGTCAACTGCAATTTTTTCGTTTAAAAATAAAAAACACAATATGTTGTAATAATTTCATAGCATATTTTATTGCCTATAGGTAGTATATTTTGTACTTACCTCTCTCTTCCATATTGACGATTGTATTTACTCTTGCGAATACAGTACTATAGCATTCCTCAGTGTAGATAAAACTCGAAGCCTACATATTACAGAAACGGTTACCTGCAGGCTGTGCCCACGAACACCGGATTTTATCACTTCATCCATGTTTTATACCATCTACCGCTTAAAGTACTTTGATACTGACAATTTTATGTTAGTGTGTGTGTGCGTGCGTATTCGTGTTGTGTGTCTGTGTGTGTGTGTGTGTGTGTGTGTGTTACAAAGACTACTCGTTTCTTGTGCAGTGTTCTTGGTTTAGGACCAGTTCTATTATATTCAATTTAATTGTAAAATTGTCAGCTAATTACATCATGTACAGGCTAAATTCACGTATGTTTTTGCGGTATAGCCCGACTGCTTTCGAACATAGGTGAGATCTTTTTTAAGCTCCCGAAGCGACAATGCCGCAATGGACAAAATGTAGCAAAATACTGACAACTAACCAAGTGCTAAGATAGAGGACATTAATACTCAATATTTATAATCTTTAATACAGCTGTCACCAATGTTAGTTAGAGTTTCAGCCTAAGTGTGATTAGGTGACTCTATTTTTATTCTTCAAAGTTAGATGCTTGTACTAAACGTAATATCCGACTTTCCTATTGTCGATACTTTTGTCGATATTGCGATTTGCCCGAACTTCGGAAGCCTATCTCTTTTTATTCTACACATTCGCTTCACAAATATTTTCTCAATTATGCCATCGCTCACTTCTAACTATCATTTCCTGTTATACTAAAAATACATACAACTCATTCTAATCTATATAAATAGTGAAAACTATAAAAGTTATTTTCTGCTAATTATATTTAAATACGTATGTGCAATATTACATATGTACAATATTACATATGTACAATATTTGTAATAAGCCATTCTATAATTAATACAGTTTTACAATCAGTATAGAACTGAAATAAAAATACTCGTTGTAGTACTATGTACTCGAGTTCGATCGAATTCGATGACTTTTACGCAATCATAAAAATAGGGTAGAAGTCATCGAATATTCCAAAAGAAACGTATCTTGCCAAGCGAGCTTACATTTCGGTGTGAATGGTGACAAATTGCAAGGGTATTTTAATTGTTCGAACAAATTGCTACCTGCCTTACAAGGATTTATACCCATTTCACATCGAGTAGTACGCATGCAAGTTTCTTATAGCAATATTAATTTCCATAAAAAATATTGTGAAAGACCTGATTTAAATAACTGATGGTCACACCATTAAATATACTGGACAAGTGTATTTATCACTCATCGTTTTTTCCGAAGCTTTCAACTGAAAACGTAAACTGAGAAACTAGGTACTATTTATTATACAACACGCCATTATATCATAGAGAGTAATTTGATGCAAATTATTTCCTATACATACCTATAGTGCTTAAAAATGCTGTCAGTTTAAACGAAAACCGGGCTTTAAGAAACGTTTTGTTCATTTTTCTTACTAAATGATATTTCTTTCCAACACAATCGTAAGCCATATTTGCACGCTCGCTATTGCCGTGCGTATCCTTAAACACATGTACATATTATAAATACCGTTTGAGGATAATTGGAATAATTCCTAGAAAATTATGCGATTTTTTTTTATTTCCTTAAATGTGTTATGTATTAATGTTTTAACAGATTCCGAGTTAATTTTATTTTCCTTTCAGAGAACAACATCTCACATTCATTAAGATAAAACAACCGCTGGGGTAAAGTAGGTACATTAAAAACACCTGCCATAATATAAATATATACATATATATTTCTTATATATAAGATTTCAAGAGCAAAGAATCGTATGCAATAAACAATATAATATTTTTAGCAAGATATAGGAATTAGACAATTCGCATGCAAACGGTGAAGGCAAGAACATGTTCCAATAACTAGTGAGATAGAGTGAGAGAGAGCCCCCACTCTTCACAGGACGTGCCAATCATCAGTAACACCTCAGGCGCCAGACAGCTTCCGTGTTACTCCGCTCTGATTATGTGCGCAGCTTGAACAAATAGTTGTATTGTGTGTCCAACGAACAGCTCTATTTTAGTTCGATTTATTCAAATAAATCGAACACGCCACACACACACACACACATCCGCCAGTTATCGAACACACCACACACATACGCTCTCGCACCCACCCATATATAGTATACAGTGCATGAAATATTCGTCATGTACTGTATAATACATGTTTATATGTATATACTCGTATATTACATATGTCGTCACTAAAAGGTAAAGCAAACAGTAAATTCTACTACATTACAATATATCATTCTTTAAAAGCTGTGCGCTAAAAATGGACGAACAAATCGTTTGTGGTTTTTCTTATAAACATGGCCGTAGGCGAAGTGAAGACGGACGACAGGAAATGGATTGTTAGTCGTAATGTTGTAGGCGACCTTAAATAGATCGGAAAAAGAAATGTGGTCAAAACGATCATTTGTAAAAGTGTCGCATCTTGCCATAATGTTTGACTAGATATCAAACAGGCGAAATCCGCATACAGAAGACGGACAACGTATAAAAATATTATTCAATCATTTATTATATTCATAAATTAAAAAAAAAGATAACTTGCCTTGAAGACTGAAATTTCAATTAGTCCACAAACATATAAATTTGTTTAAGCATTAAACGCCATGACTCAAGCAACTATCAATGCTAAACGTAAGTATTGACAATTTCTAAAATATAATTTACATGCTTATACTTTCCATCATTTAAATAAAAAATTACCAATGTCATTTTTAAAACGATATTTTTACCAGTAGTCCATGTCAACGTCAAGCTTAGTTAATATTTAGGAAAAAGTCTTAAAATGTTTAATCTATTGTCTTCCTAAAATGTGTATCAAATATTACATTTGCATATAGTACCTTATTTATAGTCGCACATTTTTATTTCAATTTGCTCGCATTTGACTAAAATCTCAGCTGATGACAAGTGGAATATAGCCTAGGATGTAGCACGGTGGCCTATTCACTCTTATCTTAAATCACGTATATAAAATATACTTAGAATATTTTAAATTACTTAACGAGATCTAATTCAACTCACGTAAAACTTTGATTATTTTATCGTGCAGTTATTACGGCAGGTTCTAAACCTACACAAATAAAGGATTCTTAGCCGCTTTATGGTCATATAACAACGGGTGCTCTGGACTTCCGACTCTTATCAGCTCTTTTATTGGTATATAAAACGTGGAACTAACGCGTAATGAGTGTAGCAACAATGTCCAACATGTTATATAGTATAATACACTTGTTAGTTCTCCACAAAATACGAGTATGTCGCTCGATCAATAATTATTGCTTAACTTTGATTCGTTGTATACTCTATTTATTCCTACAATACAGACACAGAAATACATAAAAAAGTACGACTAAGCCCTTATATTTAAGGTACACAATATAATGTCTCTTTGCCTACGTTTGTGAGACGTGGAATCAGATTCGCTCAGGCAATTTTGAGTTCGTTGAGAACGTTTCCGACACATGCTTCAATTTATAACACACCATACTGTAACACTCAAACTTATCAACTGAAATATTACTTGTATTATAAATATCTCAATTGGTTCACAAACATAATGGCACGCACTATTCTTTCAATATATTGAAATTACAATACAGTGAAGTAATTTTTATTTCGATTTTTTTCCATAAAAGTGACCGTTTATAAAAAACGAACAAATGTCTTAGGTGTAAGCGTGCTTGATAGCTTTTGTTTTTAAAAGCGCCTCGCTCGCATCTACATTTACTCGAACGCAGTACAACAATTGCCTTAAACGACCCAATCTAGTATTATTAAGTCATAGTTTTTATGGCGTAGAGGATGCAGTAAGTAAGGTGTCCATTACACATAAGGATTGACAGGCTCTCATGCTGAAAAACGAGCATTGCAACCAACGACTTGGCGACCATGTAAGCACAGGTGTGCATCTTTATACATATGTATATATTCATAACTTTTTTGATGCGGAATTTTCAAAACGATGTCGCATTTATTTATAATGTTCTTCATTAAGTTGTTACGCTGACAATATTGATAATGGTCATGAAAAATCGGAATCGCTATAAAAGACTAAATATTTTAAAGGGTATATATAGGTAGTTTAAAATAAAACAAGTCAGTAGCCTAACACATATAATTAGTTAGACGATGAATTGTTATAATTCAAAAATGAAAATATAGGATTTTGACATATTTGATACATCAATAAATTCTTATGGATGTCTGTGGCGCGAAGAATGAATTTTAAGCCGGATACGAATGTGAATGGTACTTTAGGTTACTTGTATTCAGTCTGGGTGTTTGAATGCTTTATTTTATCTGTACTATAAAGATTCTAATGCAACTTTAAAATGTTTAATATTTTTATTAATAAAATAAACAATTTTACATGCATTGATTGTACCACTAATGGGCCGGGATATAAAACCAATGATGACATTCTCATAGCAACTTTTTGGTTTACTATATCTACGATACACTAACTATCGTGCTCAAATAAAACCCGTCTTGAATAAGCATGTACTTCGTTATGTATAATACGTAGGTACGTATCTACTTACCATACCATGAAAACCGAAGAAACGTACATACATTGGATAAAAATGCCAATCAGGGAATAAAATATTTCCCTGTTTGAGGAATAATATTGACTTCTGACGGAAGATATACTGACTTGTGACGTAATAACTTACACAAATAAGGAACTTTTCCACTTGTTACTGTACACATCACAGGCCCGGCACAGCGTGTACATCAAAACAAATACGTTATTGGCCCCCACATCGCTTGTAAGGAAAGATTAGATGCCGTCAATGGTCGCGACTTGCTGTTGAACGATGGATAGATGTTTATAGGTTGACTGCTTGTCGTACTCATGCGTTCAATGGAATTGATATGAAACGTCAAACATTGTAAGAACATTAGCTATGGTACAATTGTGCTCGTTTCAGAATAGTTTCTCGAGCGAATGATAAATCATTCGACGTGTTTCATTGGAGAGAAACTCCCGTTTTCAGTTCGCGTGTACATATCACGATGTTTACGTCCGCTGCATAAAGTTACGCCTGAACATAATAATATCTAACAGGCAGTAAATGTGTTATTACACGCATACAATATTGCACGCGCTTTGTGTCTCGCGACAGGTGGAAGTGGTCGCCTCTATTCTAAGTTCAGGATTCCAAACTTAAGGAGTGTGTGATCTAAATTCCTTTACAAGTTTCATTTTATAATCTTGTTAAAGAAAATGCGTACGCAACATGTTTTCATAAATAAATAAATCAAATAAATTATTCTGATTTATCATCTAATTTCTAAGTTCTAAGATGATTTGAGCGATTTTTATTGCCTATAATTATGTAAGAAAGTATATGTGGGTCTAATATACATATGTAATTAAGACTGGCAACTCTTATGAAATAAGTCTAGTGGGTGTAATTACCTTTTCAAATTGTAATTTAATGCACGATGTCAGTGAATTGTTATAACTAGGTACCTACTGTTTAATTCCTAACGCGTCTATCACTTATGTTAATTGAACATGAGCAAATTAGTAATTATAATATAGCTTGAATATAATCTTGAGAAATAGTAGGTATGTATGAATATTGTACACTCTTAGTGCTGGTGGAAAACTGAAGATATCATTGCCAATTAAGACAATTAAGAACTAACAACAATGTAAGGTAAGTCACGCGTCAGTGAGAAAAAATTGTTCGCACGACAATAGGGAATGAAAGGCTGTTTTTATTTCCACTGTTTATCCACCATCTGCACCGTGAAAGGAGCGTTTAAACGTTTTTGTTCCAATTAATGGTAAGAAAAAGTAGGCTAAGTTGCTTAAGATTAATCTTCTAATGAATAATTAATAAGTACGAACCAAAATCCATTCTGCCTTTAGAACTAAACACTCGTAAAGTTAAAAAGAAATTATGTAAAAATATTGTCAGCTAATCGTATTTTATTTCGCACACTCATAAACCTTGAAATTTAAAAAATCCGTTAACTGGTTTAAATTGTTTTGCATGTTATTCATAGCATAAGCAAACAGATACGATAGTCTGGAATTGGACCTTAGATACCGGGTAAGTTGCAGGCAGGGATCTTAAATTACAGAACGGATGCGCCTGGCAGGCAGGCTGCTTCGCACTTTTGCACTAAATCTTTGCTAATGAAGCAATATCCTAGATTTAAGTAAACAGTAACGGTGCTCTCCAAGTCCAACACTCTATACTTGTCCTTACACTGCTACTAAATAGAACGGCCCCAATTAGGACAGACAGCATAAATATACCATTAGTCAAAACGCATTTGTCAGAAATGGTATACAAGGCTCCATAGAATTTGTCACCAATGGTATTCAAGGCTCTATACTACATTCTAAATTAAACATGAAATACGACAAATGGTTGAATATATTCAAAAACCTAATCGCAACGTTATTTAATTTATTAATACATATCGTTTGAAGGACTTAATCCCTTAAGGTATTCTCTATTGACCCATTTTATTCTAAATCCATGTGATTAAAAGGTCATGCCGCTCAGACCTTTTAATTATAAACACATTCTAAACATTAGATTAGTTTTATCCGGATTTTAAATGTCACTTTCTTTGCAGCTCTTACCTAATCAATTTAGTACAATTAATTTAACTAAGAGAAGAGACTCTAAAAGGATTATACAGCCGTAAGGATTATATAGCATAGCAGGCCCAACATTCAGATATTACATCGTTATTGAAGAAAAGAACAATAAAGAACACCGTAAACTAACATTTACTCTGCTGAGAACTGAGTTATGGGTGTTACATAGCAGTTGAATTTCCGATATCTTTTATTATAAGTAGTTAATACAAACTGAACGTCTTTAGTGCGAAGTATAGGCCTCTGTAGTTTCTAGTATACGCATCCGTAGTGTGAAAAATTATTTATAAATAGACAATATACTTTGTTACTATTGTTGAAAACTACCAAATGAATATACATTCCGTTTAACACACAATAGCCAATAGTACTGAGAAACGTAACTCGTTTGTTCACATTTATTCATGCAAATTTCACGGTCACAGAAAAATTGTAAGTACAATTTCCAATTCGCTTCTTCGAATAAGTTCATCAGTATTGGACGAGTGAGCAACGCCCTGGTCGCTTTACTTTTGACAAAACCGTAATCTTTATTTTTAACTGTAAATTCTTTTCAGGCCTCCACATTTAATGTGTTTGCTGTTCCGCTATCTCAGAAGTTAATAACGAACGGATGGCTGTTTTACTGTTAGTAAGGTGCTTTAATTTTTTGTTATGGAAGTATTGAACCGGCATCAACTCATCTTTTGTTGGTTAGTTGTAGCCCATAAACATCTCGACAACCAATTGAAGATACAACTACAGCTTATCTCAAACGTGTCTATGATATATTTATGTAACTAGTTGAAGGTCTGCCGTAGACGATCTCTACATTGTTGCGTCTAGACCATTCGCTGTATATATGTATGTATGTTCACGCTAATTTATTGATATACTAGTAAAGTAAATATTCATCATTTAGATAGTACAGTAAATATTCATTTATAAGTAGATTCCATTACTTTTTATGTGTATGCTACATATTTATTTTTACACCTACGGTACTACGTATTGAGACGTGAATGGGCATAGATTTTGTATGCAAAACGAACTAATAATAGCATTTACATTGTTATAGCGCTATGCCTATGACATATATATGACAACCCAAAAGTACATCTGCATTTTAAAGTGCTTTTGGAATTCGACTAAAATTATCAAATAAGTTCCATCACTATTATTTTGACCAATTAGAATGAAATATTTTACACAGCTGAATGCACATGCCATTTTATAGGGAATAAAATAAAAATTAAGAATGTATAAAACGAACGCAGCATGAGATGAAAACTGAAAAAAAAATAATTGGCAGCAATCCGCCATCGCAATTGGCTGCTTTGTTTTTTTATAACCTTTTCTACTTATAGCCACGGTCAGTCGTGAGTTCAGTCATTTTTACGTTTTTTTTTAAGATTATGGCGTTTACCAAACTCTAATTAAAATGCCCTACAAGTTTATCAAGATGACATTAACGAATGCGTAAAAAGATGGGTAGGTATTAAAAATAGTTGTAGCCGCTTTGAAATTCTTAAGCTATGCAATTTTCGCCTCATTTTCTTAAAGAATTTAAAAATATAAGCCTCATGACGCATACTGAGCATTAAAATTTTAATATTTCTTTTAGAACTAAACAAGTCTTTTATCGTTAATAACATAATAAACGACAATTAAAATATTGAAAATAACATCGTTTTTATCTCGCAACTAATTTGTTGTATCTGACCGGTAGTTAAAATGTTCTTTTAGTGCGCTTTAAGGTCAAAAGCACACTTTTAAGTAGAGACATTTTAAATTTTACGCTTTATGCGAACTTGAGTTTTAATTACGCGGGATTTGATCTTTTAGTAATTGTTGTCATAAAAACAAAAACGATTTAGCCATTTATAGCCTTGGGACGATCATTTCAATTGGTTTGCTTTTTTTCATTCATTTATCATCAGCTTACTCCCGTCCACTGCTAGACGTAGGCGTCTCCAATAGCACCCCACTGAGCTCGATCTTCAGCTCTTCGAATCCAACCGCTGCCAACTACTTTAGGCATATAGTCACTCCACCTAGCTGGAGGGCGTCCTAC
>DWEC01001918.1:0-12455 GCA_018245735.1 Microceris miodesmiata
AAAACCGTGCTCTGCGATCTCCAACCCGCATGCCCGGCGTGGAGATTACGGGCATAAACCCCCTTTTGGATGACGCTTATGTCCAGCAGTGGACTAAGATGGGCTGATGATGAGTTATCCCAACATGTTCCGTGAAATAGAATATTTCCAGCGATTTAACAAGTCCGGCGCTAAACTTTTATCTATAGTACGGGACAAGGCTGGAGTTATCTCGTTAACTGGTAGGGACAGTTAACCAATAAACTCAACATCGTTGCGTTTGACAGTAGCAGAGATTGTCTGGACGGAGATAGTCTGCGGATTAAGTATTTAATAATAGAATTTCCTCTATTTCCTCGTTTTTACCTCCTTTGTAATGTTCTTCGAGGTCTGAAGAAAAAATTCCGACGTCTTTATAGATAGGATCAGATAGGATTGGAGATAAAAATTGTCTGTCAAATGTTTTTGCCATTTTCTTTGGTTCCTGCGTTTACAATATTTAACGTTAAACAAATTTTTACATACATAATATATTACATTGTTTATTATATGTACTTTGTCACATTATTCTCATATGGTTTTAAAATTAACAACACTTCAACATTTCAGTGATTTCTTTGCTTGTGCATTCTCTTGAAAGTTAATGTTTTTGTACATGCCTGCCTATCACAAGTTAATAGAATAAATAAACTACACGCAGTCATCTAAGGATGACAGTGAGTTGACTCTAATTCCAATTTCTGAACCAGACTCCATGTCTATAGGAAATATATTTCCTTAGTGTACGTTGAACAACATTGTGATATTGGTATACCATAGAGAAAAATCCTAATTGTGCTCGACCGTGTACAGATCACTAGACTATCATCATCTTCGTTGTCAACGGGTGGCTCATCGGTTCCACTGTACATGCCGTCACATCTTGAAAAATTATTTCCTTTAGCTACAACTTAGTAATAATTAGAAATAGGGTGTTCCTATCCGTGAATCAGATCGTTTTTTATTTCGTTTGCGTCGTCTCCACTACATCTCTAGAGGAGAGTCTGTTGCATACTTTTTGTACCTTCCAATGGCGAATTGGCGTTCTCATAATTTATTATTCTTCATTGCTCTGTAGTTTGGGCAGTTCGTTGATTTCATTTTGGAATCGGACTACTACACATTTTGTGCCGACTGCTATAAGGGATGCGTTTAGAGAAAAATAATGAAAAATGTAAGTTGACTCGTTCATTAGTCCTTTTTTGGGTATTTAGCATTTCCTTCGCTTTTATACGTATGCTTAGAAGGCTACTTATTTGAATTCGAAAGTACTAATTGATAGTAATATTTAAGTTTTGTCGCATTCATTTCAAACGGAGTTCATAATAGTGTATGTTTTCATGATTGATTTAGAATGAATACTGTTGATTTGAACAAAGTGAGGCAGCGGTATCTGTCTTGTTTCCCGAGGGAGAAGCATAGTAATTTCCATCCACAGTGGTTCGACTTATAATTCTACATTTATATTGTATTGATTCTTTTAATCTTATTCGTATAAACATTATCAGAATCTGAACACAGCAGGGGATACTACTAGCACTAGAAATGTCCGAAAAATTTTGGCAACGATAAGAATTATTAATACATCAAATTATTGGTCACAGTGCAACTTTTTCCAATATAGGCTTCTCGACATCTCGAGGGATATCTTTTCAATCGGCTCAATTGACGATATTGAGTGGGTCTCCAATAAATTGTTTATTACTTCGGCATATTCATGGTTCTAGTTTACTCGCTTGTACGGCTGCCTGTTTATAGTTCTTTGGTATTTAAAGAACTTATTCTGGCTGTTTTCATTTTGATGATAAGCGTCCTTTAGTAATTGACAATAATTAATGTAACCCTCAATCACCATTATTATTCCACAGTATTATTTCTAAGTAGTAAAATACATATATATAAAGATTTTCCATAAATAACGGAATAACATGAAGCGATTGAAAACGTTGCCCGATGTACTCGTACATTTCGCAGATATTAAAAAAAATATTTTCAAAATAAAAACGTATAGAAAGTGATCAAAAGCCCAGCATCCAAATGTCAGGCCCGCAAACAAGGTTCGAATTGAAAAGAACAAAACAAATTCTAATTCAAACTGTCAACCGGACGCAGTGTCAGCGATGGGGGCGAAAAATAAATGGAATATTATGAACAGGAAGTGACGATAAACGTCGATAGGAAACTCTGACCCCACAGCGATAAGGAGCCGGCGGTGTTTGAATTTGGAACGATCGAGTATGGGTTTTTTTTCCATTTAAACAAACTCGGGTGTTATACAGATTGTATTCAAATTGGAACTCATGTTTAAATACGAGATATAATCCATGGCTATTAGTTTAAATGTCCCATAAAGTAACACAAATCGCAGTTATTTTGGCACCAACATTAAATTAATTTCTGCTACTATTTCAAATGGATATTATTCTCGTAGTTTCGAAGTATAATAAAAATAATAATGTTTTGGAACATTTCCATACGGATATTTGATCTCACATTAAACAAAGCCTGTGTATTTATTTATTAATACATGTAAATGAATCTATTTAAATTTGTAAATAATTTAACAGATGTAGACGTAAATTTAATAAAAGGTACTCACGATCATTACACAAATATTTTTCGAGGATAAAATCGAACCTACTACGTGCGACTTAGGTTATTATATTAAATACTAAACTGACAGACGGCTCAAAAACAGCGATGATTGTGGAAAAATGTCATCCACTTCTTACATCATGATGGCAAGTCTAGTCGAGCCGCATTGTCGTTCAAACATTACAATGACGAGTCTGTCTTATCGATAGTTACATAGCGCTGGCCGCTGGCTCCAGTAGTTAATAAACGTGACCGCTGAGGCGCGCCTAGCGAATTTGTTTCCCACTCAGTACTAATATTTGTGTGATGCACTTGCACTTGCACAGCCTTTGTGCTACGCCTGTGTCTAAGTCTAAAAAAATACATATTAATTGATACATTTACACATATCAACGGTCTGGTTACCATAACGGGCTGTACGAGCCTGTGTGGTTCGTGGAGATGGCCCAACGTGTTATTATACATGTACAATCCTTTCTATATTTATATACAAGCAAAACTTATTCAAAGAGAAATTGTACAAGAACTGTATTTGTCCCTGGAACCTTGGCTCGTGTATAGTTTGCATGTAAGTGCACAAAGGGCGTCATTGTGTATATGTTATATAGACACACAGACGTTTCTTTTATCATTATCTCAGCTATAGAAAAGTGGAACGCACAAAAATGGTTTATTATTGAGAAATCACGCTCAAAGGACGCTCTACAGCATGAAAATCACACGAATCTACGTCTCGTTCCGTACGATATTGATGATGTAGTTGTGTGCGGTGGGTGTGTGTGCGTGTGCGGAAACTATATTGTAAAACTTGATCCCCAACGAAGTGCCCACATTGTAATATGTGCGTATAACACAGCGCATTTGTATTGGTGTCAATTTTGATTTCATCAGTGTCCACTTGGAAGTGTCCAAAACCGGTGCGCATGTTTAACGAGAAAGTTAATTCTAGAAGAGCGTTAGCTCTGTAAGGATAAAAATGTTTAGCGCTCGGTGCTCTCTACCTATTCCATAAAGTATAGCTTGACATATATAGAGATAATTCCTTTTACTTCACGGAATTTAGACAAAGCCGGAATTTACTGAAAGGAATGAATTTAGCTCCGGATAAATACTTAATGGACGAATCCGGGCACATCATGATTTCCCTATATCTAAGATCGAACTGTAACACACGCGCATTACAAATACAGTGGTATATTGAATAGGGTGCCCTCGTTATCGGTGGCGACATCGAATACATCGGATTTAAAATTTAAATTCACTATTTCAAAGCAGTGTTTTTTTCTTAGTTCACAATTCCGTTTAGATCACACGACACGATAACGACTGCGTAATGTTTGTTACGTATTGAGGATGATCCATTAGTGAGTATTGAAACTGTTAAACATGTCAATCTTAATGTGTAACCGATGTGATATGAAATGTCTAGATTGGCTAAAATAGAGAAAATTAGGACTCGCACAAGTGAACTAGGGTACCTTATGAAGAAGATGTAATAGCGGGGTACGAATTTCATTTGTGTGCTCAAAAACATTTGTTTAATATTATGATATTTTTAATTTTATTCTCGTACAAAAACATCTCACATCCGAGTATAACGATAACTAAGCTACTATCTATGTATATTGAGGCGTTATAGGCGAGTGGTCAGATGTCGGAAGACGAAGTGCGTTCCTCGCAAGGGCCAAGTTGATTTTTGCGTATTGTATATATGTATAAGCGATACGTAGGCGGGCAAGTACACCATAGTCGAAATGATAAGTTGACTACCTATTATTAACTAGGAAATGCATAATTGTTGGGTGGAGGCCAAACTGTTCAATACTTATGGCTTTTTTATCTGATTTGGCTTATTGCACGTGTTGTCAGTCATACGATGTCTCATTAAACTGATCTATTTTTAACGTAACAAAAGGACTTCCTTCAAAACACAATGCTTTTACAATAAATGTAGATTTATTCTTGAAATAGTACCTAGTCTCGAGAATTTTCTGGAAAGCCTTGGCATTTTATTTATTATATCTCTTACATCTTTTGGCGAAGTTCTTTCCCCGAAATATTATATTTTAGCTGAGTATTAAAAAAAATATATTTTAATATTTCATATTCAACGAACTGTCAGCAGTGCATTTGGCTTCTTTAAACTTCTATATTTAAGGTGGGTACGACGACACTGACGAAGGAAACTTATGAAAGCTTTTTTTTGTTCCACAGTGAATAGTTACAAATACATATATCTATAATAATATACTAAAGCCATCTCCTCAATATTCGCCAGTATAGTTCATAAACAACCATCTCGATGGTGAAACGTACTGAGACGCAACACTCAAGCCTGCACATTCAAAAAAACACGGTCGAAAATTACGTAGAACACATGTTTGGACTGATAAACTTTTCTGCGTCGCCCGGCTAGGTCCGGTCCTATCCGGGAGTCGAAGCCGCGTCGGAGACCGATGTTCAATAGCAAAATATCTTGCTTTTAAATTCACACTCGGCTGATAGAGTGAGTAACACAATGGGCTAAGAAGAGCTTAGTACCCATGGACAGGGCAATATAGTCATGATTGCACCGTGGGTCGTCTTGTGAGAACTGATCCAATAACTAAACGAGATGTTTCCTGTCGACATCCGATTAAGAAGAGAATTAAGTAATTGTATGGAGTGAATCTGTGACAGGCCGCTACGGTACTCCGCTCGGCCTTACTCCTCAGTGATGTATTTATGCACTGTCAATATTCGACACCTCGTGGAAGAAGTTCCCTTTGCTCATCATCGTCATCATCATCATCGTCATCATCATCATCATTTTACCGTTCCACTGTCGAATACCGCTCTCCTCGTAAGATAATTCTGCAACACATATTTCTTTGACGAATTGACTGATATGCCATTTACTTTTTTTTCCATTTTTTTGCCATTTTCTTACCGTATTATGGTCATTCCCGAAACGTACCTTAAATCGTACCGTTTTCGTCACGTTGAAACAAAACAAATGTGCCATAACAAAAACGCGTCGCCTTCAAACAAATGTATTTGGACACATTGAAACGTTGATACATTCATTATCCCCTTATGAATATAATATCGCATACTACTGTTCCACTTTTTGTTTGACTTATGTTTGATTCATGCTCCGAGGCGTTTGGAAAAGGACCTTTGATTTTATCCACAGAGACCATTTGTTTGTGTTTCTTACAATAGCAGGGTAGGTAAAAAACAATATGTTTTCAATGTTTATCTAAAGGCTACCTTTATGTATTCCAACCATTGAGTCTTAGGATTCGTTTACATGTGTCTGGGTTACTGCATGTACCTCCAACAAACTTGTTTTTTGGTCGAGTAATCCTGACTGCTCAGCCAGGGTTCGTGGGTTCGATTCCTATCCAAGACGAATATTTGTTTTTAGCATGAGTGTCTCCTATATAGCTGAGAGTAAAAATTATTATCATTCGTGTACCTAGAAATGTGTATATATGGATTCATTAGTGGCTGTATGGTTACCACCGCGCAGTCCCTGCCTTACTTGGGATAAGATGGCCATGTTTGACTTATCCCTACATATCATCATCGTCCCTTTTGCCGTTTCACTGCTGGACACCGGTTTCCTCTCAGACAGGGAACAGTTAAAGTAATACTTAATTTCGTAGTAGACGTTCCTTATTGCTGAAACAAAAAATGCCGGTAAAACTGAAACTCGATCCATACTCGGCTCGGTTGTAACTACAGTTGGAAACTGTACGAAAGCACTCAATAGTGCCTCGAGGCGTATGGTTCACCCCGCCGATGCCTCTTCAGCGCGAAACCGCAAGAGCCATCGAGAGTCAGCCAGCATCGACTTTTAATGCATATTTTTATGTTAATGACGTTGCGGAGCGCATGTACGCATTCTGTCATGAAGTGGCCATTGCAACCCATTGAATTTACACCCTCCTCGCCAAAATGTAAGCCTGCTGTACCCTGCTGCAATTCGGCAGATACGCGCTCTGCCCTGTACTGATAAACATCAAAGCGCGTCGAGGTGTGTTTGTCTTTTTGTAGGTGTTGTTTTTTGTCGTAGGCTTTTAGGGTAATTTGAACACTTTCGACACACTAGTGCCTACTACAGTGAGACCTCCGTACAAGGTGTGAGCACGTATTTTCCGCCGCAATCACGATTGGCTCGTAGCTCTACCGCAATCGGCCATTGCAAATAATTTGTACAGTTTAGTAATGTTGGCTACGAAGGATAGACACGTCCCAGCACTCGGTCCTCGTGTGTTCGGTGAAAGTCGTGTAAAGGCTTGTATCTTCCCGAGTCTTTTCTCCATATTCTTGCAATATTACAATTGTTTTAACATACACACGTACTAAATATTATATGTAACTTCAAAGTATTGCAACAAACTTTGTAGGTATTGTTATCATCTGAGCCATAGTAATTACATAATAAATACATATATAGTGGAGAGATAACATTGATAAAGCTGTCGACATACCTTATCGGCACAGTCGCTAGGCGATAAAACTATTCTCTCAATTGTTATATATTATCAACGAAATAGAAATAAAGCGGATTTAATGTTTAAACCTCGTGAAGAAACATGCTTCACACCTTAGAATTCTCAAAATAAAAGTTCTCTTAAGCGTGTGAAGTCTGGCCTACGCGCACTTCCCAACGTGACAGGCGATGGATGGCCTTAACCCTCTCATGTTCACACCACACGGGCCACCTCCCCGATTGCACACGCAACACTGCACCCACACATACATACACACTGTACAGACGTGTATCGACGGGTCCAATGTAAAGAGAGGTTACAGTAACTACTTGGTCATTTCAGTCAAGTCTATATTATCGATAAAATTAATTATGTGAGCTATGTAAAGTTATCTTTGCATTGGAACTCTGTTTTTATTAGTCTTTGCGGAAAAGAATAAATATACCAAAAACTAACTCATATTAGCAAATCTGCATCAAAGAAACTTTAATATATACAGTAGGTGGCCAAATTATTAGGGGCAGCATTGAGATTTTTGATTTTTTTAGGTTAATTGGATTTCTGTAGCAAATGATTGGTTGTACGACTCTTATGTATATTTTATCTGAATTTATATTCTATTGGGATCATAAAAACTAGCAAAAAATGTACAAGGTTGTTTTATATTCTACTTTTGAATAATATTAATATTTTAAAAAATCAATGAAGTAAATTTCAATATTTGGTATTTCCGCCTTTTGCTGCAATAAGAGCTCGTATGCGTCGGGGGTGCTCTAAATACATATTTTTGCATTGTCTTGCAGTGTAGAATTGTGACGCCATTCTCTGATGAGAGTTTCAATCAACTGGCGCTTGGTGGTAATGACTTCTTTCCCAATCGCCCATTTGGTGAGTTCCCATATGTTTTCTATAGGGTTCATGTCAGGTAAATTTCCTGGCCAAGGCAAAACAGTGATATTTTTTCAGCCAATAATGCAGTAATTATTCTGGCTTTATAGCACGGTGCCGTGTCATGCATAAAAATAAAGTTATAATCATGGGGGAACCATTCATTGCCTTGCGGCAATAACTGGGTTTCTAGTACTCGCTTGGTCTTGTTTCATTGTCCTTTCTACAATGTACAGGCATCCCATGCTTTTGGCTGAGATGACAGACTACACCATGACACTAGCCGGATGCTTAATCCTCCCCACTAGACAATCTACGTGGAATTGTTCTCCAGGGCGTCGTCTTACAAAAGAACTTTTGTCAACCAAAATTTGAAATGTTGATTCATCAGAAAAGCACACCTTTAAATAAATAAAATTAAAAGAAAAAATATAGAGAATCGTTTGTAACTAACAGCACTATAAAAAAATATATACTTACTCGACTCCAGTGAGCAACAGTCATACTTCGACGTTGTCTAGCCCACTCAAATCGTTTCCTTGTCATACTATCGAATAGACGTGGTTTTTTTTGGTAGGACGCCGACCTATCAAATTTTCTTCGACCATCCGCCTCCGCATTGTCCTTTCCGAAATCTTTACACCTACGTCGTTCATTATCGTAGTCAAACGAGCAACAATTTGTTTACGATTTTCAAGGCAGATGTCCCTGATTTTGCGATCGGTGTGAGACGTGAGACGTGAGATCTTTTCATTCCAGATTTTATAACTCGATTTGCCTCAAAAGATTCTTTTAAATGTTTAATTTTAATTTTTATTCGATTTACGACAGACTTCGAAACTCAGCTATTGCTGCAGTGTCTCTCTAGAAATGTATGGAATGCTGTAATAATGTTTGTATCTCCCTGCATTTTCTTACCAGCATCAAGTCTTACCCATTCTAAAAAGTAGAATTTGTCAAGTTGTCATATAAAGTAAATTCATATCATAAAAAGTAAATTCATAGATAAAACATAGCAAAAGTGTTGTTAAAAAGCATTACTTTTCGATTATTTTAGATACAAAAGTCAGATAAAAACTAATGAAAAACGAATACACAGTATAACAAACGACAATACTGCAAACCGCGCCTTTTAACAAACATTAAGAGAATGAGAAAATATGTCAAACAATTGATAAATAATGCACGTATTCTGGGTTCACACGTATCAAAAACAATAATAATGATACCAGTAGCAATATCAAATAAAATAATCCTTTAAAATCAAATAATTATTCAATAATTTACTCAAACAACGATTATGCAATATAAATTACGTTAATACGAGCATTGTCCCTAATAATTTGGCCACCTGCTGTACAAATAAAACACTACAGTATAAATAAGAGGGATAGTTGTCTTATTAAAAATGCAAAGTTTTATAAATTTAAATTTTTTCAACTTAAAATTATAGATTCTAATTTTTGGCACTTATCCTCCCATGTATGACTTAAATGTGTGTTAAAGTCTGACAATCGGTTAATATTATCTGTCTGTAGTCTCACAAAATGTCAAACTAAGGATGGAAAAAAATATATTTATCTAATTATATCGTATCCATATTTTTAGACAATATCAATATTTTGATATATCAGTATTATTATTCAAGGGCGCGATTACAATGATTTTCTAAAAGAGACTTTTGGTCGGTCAGGTCAGATCTTGATTCGTTCGGGGAGCATTGGCTCTCTAAACTGTCGGCCTAACATTCGGCCTTCTCCTGGTCATCGAACGGTCGGTTATGTCTTAGCAGGGGAGGCATTGGCGCGATAGTATCTGATTTGAGAGCTCTTGTCAGCCAGAAACCCTGGTGGTCTGGTTTGAGCTCGCTCGTCAGAGTATCTCATGAGTCGTTACGGATCTTAATGAGGCGGGCTTTAACTAGTCTAATGCTGCGACTCATCTCGCAGCGATTGTCTAAGGAAGGGAATCGGGAAAACTTTTTAATCGCAGCATTCTTGGTTGTAATGAGAGCCTTTGCATCTTCGGGGAGCTCATTTCTGCGGTCATTCGCATGTTTGATCTCCCTGTATGATGTGTTGAATGTGCGAGGCTAGGGACTGTATAGCGAGGCGACCTCAGCTGTGTTTATACACTCCGGTATGCTTTGTAGGTGTTTTGAGTCTGATTTGACTAGAGCTTTATTAAGTTTAATAAGTTAATTAATTGATGACTTTAATGATCTTGGTTTGTGTTGCATGGATGATGCCTAGATGCACTAGCACCGGACGGTGATCCGGCGACAGCTCATGAAGGACGTCAATGTCTTTTACAGAGAGGGAGGTGTTGCTAAGTACACAGACATCAAGTACGTCTGGACTGTGAGATAAATCATGGCGATATCTGGTAGGTGCCAGAGGAGCAAGGACTTTAATGTTGAGTCGATCGGTCAGTTGGTCTAGAATGCTACCGTTATTATTAAATCTACACGAGTTCCAACTTGGGTGCTTGGTGTTGAGGTTGCCGGCCAGTATGACCGAGCTCCCCGTGTCCAGCAGAGCCTTGAGGTGCTTTTCTAGTATAGTTTTGCTGGGAGAGAGATAGAATGACGCTATCGTGATAGCCTAATGGCCTGTTAAAGTCACGCGGTAGACTGATGCCTCGATGTTGGTCAGAGGAGGCGCAGTTCCTGGCATGCAGTGCAAGGACCTTTTGTAATAGATCAGAGTGCCGTCCGTTGGAGACGTCAATCTGTCATTTCGTATGATCTGGTAATTGGCGACCTTAGGGTCGCGATCATAAGGTTTGAGAAACGTCTCTTGTACAGCCAGTATGTCTACCTGGTGAGTCAGAAGGAAATGCCGAACGAGATCCATTTGCGATTTGAAGCCGTTGGCGTTATAGTGCGCAATAGCCAGAGAGCGCGGTTTAATCCTACTTACTTGAGTGGATAAATGGGTGTACTGTCCATAAAAGTGTTTTTAGTGCGTGTTTTCTACGAGTATCGCTTCGAAGAATGCTGCCTGCTGTATCATAATAATCATTATGTCCGTTATGGATTTCGATGAGCGAATTTCGTTCGCTACGGCCCTTAGTTCTATGAAATTGATAGAACTAAAGGCTTTTCTGATGACCTGGATATCGTCAGCAAGTGAGGATGGAAGGAGATGCCCTGAAGGGGCTGGGAGTTGGCTTGACCCAGACGTTTTGGACAGGGAGGGGAGCCGGTTTGAACGCGGCCACTTTATTGTTAACGGTCTTAACTGTTTTATTGGCTGGGCGGGATGGCTGTTTGCCTGTTGACTTCCTAGAGGCGCACGGACAACCGCGGTAGCAAGCAGGGTGACCTTGTTCGCCACAGTTAACGCAACTGGGTAGCTCGGGACGGTCCCGTGGTCTGGGACAATCTATGGTGAACACTTAACACAATGTGGCGTTGCGTAACAGTTTGGAGGTTTTTCACTTCGTTTCGTGGTTGCGTTCGTGGACACAGGAGAGAAAATTGGTTTCCGTGATGGTAACGAATTTGAAGAAGGGCCTTGGGATTGCATTTCTCTATAAATGCCTCCAGGTCAGGTTAAATAAAGCATTTATTATTTACGTTCTCATTATCAATGTCAGACATGAGACGGATTGTTGTCAATAAGTAGCACAGAGAGAAGAATTATAAGCGTCGTCTTTGACATTAGAACCTAGACAACGCTCAAACTGATACTTTTTATGATTTACGATCGAATTTCGATCTCTGCTGAGCCACTAGTAATAATAAATCGAAATCGGATCGGCGTTTGTAAATAAAGGATATTCTTGAAAACAACGAAATGCTTAGAATTGTTGTCTGTTTGCCTGGGCACAAACGTGGAGACAAACAAAAGAACAAATTGTTTGAAAAGCGCAATATTAATTAAAACCTGGAAACTGTCGACGTTTTGAGTGAGATGGCTTTAGTATGCTTAAACTAGAAATATGATAAATAATATAACAAAACTTGTGTAGACGACATACTATACTCGTATTGTATTGTGTAAAAATCAAAGTACTTACCGAAATTGCAGGGTTGAAGTATAAGTTAGGAGGGCACTGTCTTTCCAACTTTATCCCAAAATCGCAATAATAGAATTTATTACAGTCATACTCGTGGGGTAAAAGCCTATGTATCTCAAAATCTGCTGGGCATCCATTTGGCAGGTCCTCTCCTGGACTCGCAGTAGTAGTTGTAGTGGAAGCCTGTGTTGTAGTAGTAGTTGTAGTTGAAGCCTGTGTAGTAGTAGTAGTTGGAGCTTGGGTTGTGGTAGTAGTAGTAGTAGTAGGTGCCTGCGTTGTAGTAGTGGTTGTTGGAGCCTGAGTTGTAGTAGTAGTAGTTGGAGCTTGCGTTGTAGTAGTGGTAGTTGGAGCCTCCGTTGTGGTTGTAGTCGTAGTAGTAGTTGGAGCCTCCGTTGTAGTAGTAGTCGTAGTTGTAGTCGTAGTAGTTGGGGCCTGCGTTGTAGTTGTTGT
>DWEC01001919.1:0-12451 GCA_018245735.1 Microceris miodesmiata
CGGACAGCAAAATAAATTTTGAAATAAAAAAAACTAGTGATGTCCAGAAATGAAGAAAGAATTAAAAAAAAAATTAATTCTTTTCTGAGAATTTATCAAAACAGAACTAATTTAAATACACTACTTAAAATTAGATAACTTGAAAGAGAATGATTAAATTAATTTATTTAAAAAATATGTTATTAAAGAGTGACTAAACCATCCAGGAATAAATGATTAAAAATTATTCCTCTGACTAATAAAGTTCTGTGAAATTCCATCTGAACTAAGCTTTGAACTTACGCAGAAAGCGTGTTGGCAATAATGACAAATTAAAAATAACGACCCAAAAATAAAAAATATTATGATAACTGCTAACTGAACAGAATCTAATATACAGAATAAAAAAAATCGATCATGAGCAATGTATGTGTCGTTGTCTTTTAAATCAGTTTACTCTTAGTTCTGACTCAGTCTCAGCCGCCACCTCGCTGCAACCGATGGAAGCTCGTGAAGAAGGACCTCTCGAAAGAATGATCTTTCGAGTATGTACGTGAAATACGCCGGTATATAGAAAACCATATGGTATATATGCAATTATAAATACACACATGAAACGTTTAACAGCAAGATATATCTTCAATATCACAGCTTGTAATAAGAACAACGAATGAGATAATAGAATCTTTTCAACATTTATTCTTCCACCAACAATGTACCAGAGTGACAATATCCCTTTAGGATCACTTTCTAAACACAGTGATGTATTTTTGAAGAGCATCGCTACTGTTTCATTGTCGGTCCAGTCAAAACACTATACAACTTATCTTTGTTCAAAACAATTACACGTCATTAAAACAAACTACTTTGGAAGTTGACAAAAAAAGGATCACTCTACCAATGGTCACTGTGCACGACATTATCTGTCACAAATCGATTGTTATTTTTTGTCAAAATTTCACAAAAAGACCGGTTCGTTTGTAGGGCTTAATGCCTTAACAAAATAGACAATTTATTATAAAGCCGACAACAGTATGAACAGTTTGCCTTGGTGATATTAGTCTACTGGGTTTTTCTAATAAATTTGTAACAGAAATTCTTGCTCTGTGGCCGTAATAGGGTAAATGCCGCTGTTAGTAGTTAGTAGCGACCGCAAATTTGTCAGACCACCTTGCAGCGAAATGAAATTTATGGTCCCAAAGCCAGGAAGAGGACGTAAGCCGTGCCGTTGCATAATCTCCACAATTTATGGTTACTTTTGTTGACTTTGCTGCAGTTTGTTCCTTTTATGTTATTTCATTAACTTCGACAGTCATGAGATGTAAATTACAAACATGTGCAAATTTATTATTACTTTTCTAAAACATTGACATTTATTTATTTTCAGGTCGTCTTTTTGGTATATCCAATTATATTTTTTTATTTTCAATCAGGTAAATCGGTTAATGACTCGGAGTCTGGATCTGTGCACGGTGTATCGCAATAAGCTCACCTTATATTCCATAGGGCTTAAACGTAACTGGTGAAACGTGGGAGTGTACTACACTCCTTTGCTTACCCCTTCGGGGATTATAGGCGTGATGTTACATTTATTGATAGCCTAGAACTTGCAACTATTGCGAATGGTTTCTAATAATTTTCAATAAAGACACGTGCTGAACGTACGTGTAAGAAGAAGGTGATGAATGTATTAGAAGCAAGTTCGGTTTGTAAATATAGAGATATTAGGCACTCGATATCCCCTGCCTACCCTGAAAGCAACCTGTCCCGATGATATGATAGTAATTATAATAATTGATTAACGATCAAAATTATGTAACAATCATTTTTGTCCATTTTGATATTGTAAAAATTGTCTTCATAGATTTAAAGTGTTTTTTGAGTGCCAACAACATAATCAAATTTTACCCATTTGCAATCTGATCTGTATTGAATATATTGTTTATTTAGTGCCGTATTTACAAAGAATACATCCGTTAGATCGTCGCGTACGAAATCGATAATTATCGGAAGCAGTTTCATTTGATAAATGAGATTGGTTTAACAAGAATATCAAACTTATCTTCAAAATCGATCACGCCCATGAAAATTTGACCGATTTGTATTCAGAATCTGCACGTGAGGCAAAGGTCGGTCCTTGAATTAGAGAGAGGAAATCCGGAGTTCATTGTATCCAACTCTTGTGCACTTTACCTGACCGATAGATAAAAGATCCTCATAGAATAGGACCATGCCTGTCGGATATTTTTTTCCCTAAATTACATGGTGTCGCAATCTTCTCACTACCTACTACCTACCAACGAAAAAAATGTCTCGTGAAAAAATAAAATTTGAATTTGGAATGCAAATAAGATGCAACGGTCGCGACTTTGTTGTCAGTTTTTGCATAGAAAAAATCGGACTTAATTTTCTCACGTTAGCGTTTTTTTTTTCTTGAAAATTTCTAACGAGGGTTTAATTTGAAGAACTCTTTGGGGTTTGATTTTCAGACTTTTTTCATTGATTTTTTCGGTAGATTCATTGTTTGCGAAAACAAAGTCTCGTAACACGGTTGTCGCAAAAAATAATTACATTGTTGATTTATGCATATTGCAGTGCCTAGTTTATTTTTTGTATAATAATTTTGTGTTTGCACTCTATAAAGAATAGAAGATCTATACGTTTTAGTATAATTTGTTTCAAGACTAATAAAAATTGTTCTTGTTTCGGAAACTTAGTCAAATTTAGACTATAATGCTTGAAGAAGACTGATAGCTGCAAAAACTATTCATCTTTTACATCCACATTTTTAATAGACACACACAGCCTTATAATTCCTGGCTGATGTTAAATTAATGATTTTCCTTAGCGTATTAATCTCAACTCAAACACAATCCCGTATAAATCAATTTCTCATATTGCTAAAAAATAACGGAAATCAATATGAAAACAACGGAAACCTGCCAGTGCATCTCATGCCATTTTTTACTACCATGACATCATCAAACAACCGACGGCCGCATCATCTTTTGTAACCGTAGAAATAAATTAAACTATCCTTAGGGGAGATTTTTACCGTTAATTCTAATCTACATTAGAAAAAAAAACTTTAAAAAACCCCCGCGGATGTCTGTGGGAACAGCGCGTCTCAAAAAACTGAGGGCAGGAAGCGTTATGGTGAGTGTAAATATCTAAGTTGACACAGAAAGTTTATGAACGGATATTTATTTGAAAGATTTATATCTCACCGCTCCGGCCTTTTAATTACTCTCCACCTTATTTTATGTAAAATAGGGGCTTAATAAAAACACAAAAAAAATATTTTTAAATATACTCATGAAGAAAACCAATACAATTTAGCGACGTTGCGGATAAGTCTTGCGCAAAAGATGAAGCAATCGTCAAGATAAAAAAAATATAACATCTTCTGTTTATTTTAATAAATAATTACATTAATAATAATAATAATCAACCCATTATAATTCCACTGGTGGAATATGGGTCTCCTCTCATATTGAGAGGGTTAAGGCCATAGTCTTCCACACGTACCAATTGCGGGTTGGCAGACTTCACACACCTTAGAATTATATTAATAAGGAGCTGTAAATATGCAAGTATAATTTCACCAACAGAGTAAAACTGAGTTGAGTAAAAAAACCAACTGAGTAAATAAACCAATAAATTAACTTGAGCAAATTCCATTTACAAATTTGTAAACTTATCTGAACGAGGTATAGGCTTCCATCTATCTATTACCTCTAAAGCTCTACGACCACAGCTTCCGGTCGTTATACGTTTCCGCCTTCACATAAAACGGTAAAACACGGTTTCAACCAGAAAACACCTCATCAACGATATATTATTGCTCTGCCGCCGAATCAATTCGATATCGTCAGTGATTCTCAAATTGTTGAGTTCTCATTTTATTTACAACTGAGACGTAATTTTAATTATGTTGATGGCCGTTTATACAGAAGAGAACTCTAAATAGTTTTTAGTAATATCATTATTTTTAATTATAAAATATTTTACAGAGAAGCAAAATACAAGCAAAAAGATTATTGATACGTGTAACTAAACTCGTAAATCAAAATTGATCATGAATCTGTGCTAAATTAAAATAGACTATTAGTTTACAAGTGCAACGAAGCAGTGCAACTACCCATATTATGTCCATTAACATTAACACATATATAAATATGTATATCTTCGCGCCATATCATTAATATTGGTATTATTCATAAAAAAAACTATTTAATAATCTGATCTGATCCGATTATTTTAAAAAATGATGCTGTAACTTTGAAAAGCGCTGTATAATTCTCAAGCCCCCAGTTTTTTCAACTTTCTGAGGGTACCTTAGCATCAGTGTGTTTATAAAAACATATGCACATTTTTTAAGAACGCATCTCCTATGGATCAAGGTGCAAGGCATTGTGCAAGGGACATACAAGGGACATGCAGTTTTTAATAATTCTCTATGAGCGTTTTTTATATGCGAGAATGTTTTTTAAGATTTCTCACGCAGAGTCCCATTGAGGAACAGATCTGTGGGTAGATACATCCGATGCGTATTGTTGATGGAACATTCGAGTGCATTTAAATGTGAAATTTTTGTTATGAATTATGATATACTTTATGTTACGTATTATTTTGCGAATTTTGAAGTGGTCGACAGATTTCAAGTTGCATCTAAACCGGATGGGAACCCACAGTTAGGAAAGGTTTTATTGAATAAAAACTATCAAACTTTTTTTAAATCGTTGTCACATACACAGTATCATAAAACAATACCTTCTCTTGAGAGAAAAAATTAAATAAAAAACTTCTTTTGCAACCAGCTATATAAACAAAAGATGATATAAAACTAGTATTATATCGATACACATTAAAACAAACATATTAAAGATAGGGTTGCCACATATAATAAAAAAATATTTGTGATAATAGTAACTCATTTTCAGTTAACAATTGCCTAATATTTAAACGGGCCCCGCATATTCATTACGGTATAAAAACGGTAATTCAATATAAACTAGGTGACAGGAATCTGGGTAATGTACCGCTGTAAAAACAATAAAAAAAAACTCTAAGCGGGGGCTTCTGGTACGCAAAAACGGCAAAGGGGTGTTTATAGACAATGGAAAAAAAAATTAAAAAAAGGTAGCCCATTACCGGCTAACTGGGTTGGGACAGGCGGTTAATTTCTTTAAAAGGGATTTATGACCGTCATGTAGTCATGTTATGACCAATATCGATTTGTTATACACGAAGTTATTTTTTTCGTCACCTCACAACCTATTTAACTTTTTAATTAATACCATTAGTTTTAAGAATATATCAAATAATGAACTTAGTGTTTAGACTATCAAATTGTATTATGAATAAAATATTTGAGCAACAGATAAAGATAAGTAAATGTATTTTTACTACGTTTCGTGTATTTCATTAAGGCGTGCTTCATTTTCTTATTTTTGTTAAAATGTACGTGTACGTGTTATATCTACATATCATTATGTCATATGAAAATCTATAATACGAAAATGTAAGAATAATTAATGTATAAAACACAATTAATATTTCTATATTTCCTATCCTAACATTTTATTATGCTTATTGACGAAATAACGTAAAAATTGAATATCGAATCGAGTAGTAATTTTGTGCAGTTTAATCCTATTTTTCCTTGATAGCGGATCGCTATAGGTTTACTGTCTACAAATATAATAATAACAACAATCAAAGCCTTCGTGTTTCGTCACAGCTTTGAGAATGACACGATATTTAGCCCGCGAAACGCGCAACGACAATAAGCGTACACAATAGCGTACATCCCTTTCACTTCCAGCTATGTGATGTGTCAATTGACTCGTCCGAACTTAGTGCCCGACATTATAATATCTCATTGTTCTCACTATGTACAGCCGAGAGACATTAAAAATTATTTAGGGCGAAGAAAAACCGTTGATTACGTGTTATGTACTCAGTTATTCAGTTTTTTTATGTCTGTAATCGGTTATTAAAGTTGTAGTGGCCTTATTTTTCTGTGATCAACTGTGTTCCAAATTTCAAAATCAATTTTTCTTTGTTCTAATTTTCAAGTTATTTCTCGGAAATATAATAGATAATATAATTTGTGTATTTGTATTCATCTTTTATTTCAAGTACCAATATATTTACTGGATTTTTATTTATCATATCAATTAGACAATAGAAATAGTTTTATTAATGATATCATCTCAGACATTTTATGGAATACTCATGGTTTTTTTCATTATTTGAAAAAAAAAACATTTTAAATCAGGATCGCAACTTTAACATACACTTCTTCGAAATATATTTATATTTTAAAACGTTTGTAAATGCTATAGTTTTTCGATAAAATACTATCGGACAGTATGATGATTTTAAGCAAGACAAATATAACACCTCCTCATAACGTGTTAACTGTTGGTATAAAACGCCTCAAAGTGGACATAAACATAAAAACGAGCTCCTTGAAGATAGTTTACCATTTCATACAATATTTTCAAATTTGTTCCCCTCCTAGGGCAAATCTGAAACCGTATCGCAAGCTCACGCCGTGTGACCCAGCAGATGCAAAAACAAGCTCACTAACGAACTATGGACCACTCGGCAAGACATAAATTATTTAAATTTGACTTGTAATACTGTACGGGACACAGGATATGCATAAAAGGGTTGAAAAAAATCCTGGGGGTGAAATTTTTTTATGCTATCGCGAGGGTCAGGATTATGGTAAATTCAATTCAATGGCATGCGACTTGCGATTGGCCTGTACGGCTGCGGCATACGACAGACGCAACGGTTCGTCATATTAATATTATTACATGATAATTTACATAGCACTGCGAATGAAGAATTAATGTAAGAAAATCAGTATAGGCACCAAATGAAAAGGCCGCTTTAGCCGCATGTGACGCAAGTCGCATGACGCTTAACGCATGCGACAAATTCTGCTGTTATTATTAGTCTTGGCCAGCATTCGTTATGGTAATACGTATAGTACGCATTGAACATTAATTTGTTGATATTTTCGCACCATCATCTAACCGTTACATTCATTAATGAATATTCATTCATCAATGTCTCTATAAAGCTTTATTTATATACATTTTAAGAGATATTAAAAGTTAAAGACAGAGATGTTTCTTCTAAGACAACAATAGTTTCTTAGTTTAGCTACGATGCAATTATAGGCGGGTGTGTATTTAAAAATAATGTTCTTAACATTTATTGCGGTATTAGGTATATATGAAAAATATTCCTAGAATCTTGTCTATATTACATTATTACATGCTTTTCGAATAAAATTTTGGGTGTTAAAACAAACAAATTTACATTAGTTTTTTATCAACAACATATCGCCTTATATTACGAGAGGAATTAAATCTGGGAAATTGTGTTCATTGAAGAAAAAACTTTGAGTTTAGAACTTTCATTTATTATGATCCTTTTACACTTTCCTTACTATTCAAAGTTTCTACAGTAAGTAAAAGTAGTTGTAGGTGTATAAACATGTGTATATGTAGCTACATATACATTTACGCCGAACTTACTTGGAAAAGAAAACAGCGCGCGAACTAAAATAGAGAGCTTATATTAATAGTCTTCGTTTAAGAAAACACAATCCTAGTTCATGTAAATCGAATATAAATATTATGTTATAATTGTATAAACCTTGCCCTTAGCTGCGCTCTTTTCATTCTCCTAACTTTATTGCTTACGTTTGTGTAATTGATATACGTGTATTCTGTATTATAAAAATGTTTGGAAGCTAATATACCTAACAGTTAAATAAACTTGTTTTATATCCATTTTAATCTTATTATAAATCTTATATATTGCCTTTATGTATTTGTATATTACGAGAATTGTATTATTTATGTATTTGTATACAGAATTTAAACTAGGTAAAAATATTTCTATGTCTGCCTCCGACGATCTGCTAAGAAATATTATAGATTTTTTATTCTAAAATTCATCAAAAGCCTTATCTGAATCTTCAGAAATCAACCGGAGCATTAAGTCCAACCCTTATCTCTATTGACACCGCTGATCAAATTCAATTTAAAATCTGCACCCTTACGCCACTGCGGGCTATTCGAGTCCGTTCGCTTCCCATCCTTTTTTTATTCATGGGTGACTTTGTCTGTGCTAAAAAATGGCCAGGTGGTGTCCAAAAAAAGTAAAAAAATCTGCAATAGATATTGTTCAGATGGTAAGCCTTTATAGGACAATGGTGTGTAATCCTTTAGGGGTATCTCCGGCCGATTCTCGACATGTGTACTATTGGCCGTCCTTTTCAATAGAACTCGAAAGGATGTAGTTAGTTTGCCGGTTCACGTGATTTATAAAATAAAAATTAAACCAGTTGAATGCCGCCAAGGTTATTTTTGCTCAAAGTAAAAACTTGGAACTTGAGGTGTTTTGTGAGGTTTGAGGTAACGTCTCACGAAGATATCTTTGACCCATGTAATTTTTTTTAACGACTGCAATCGCTATCAAAAAATTACAGTTTAATATTTTGTCTTTGAACAGTACTTACATTCAATTATTATTAGGTGAAACGCGCAATGTATACGCACAAAATTAACTTTTTCAATAAATAACTATTGTAGCTATTTATAAAATTAACTAAAACTTCACATGAATATAATAAAACAATACACTCATTAATATACACAAATCACACTATTTTGCAATATAAAAATGCCCACTGAGGTGACAGCACAAATAACTATGTCCCTATAAGGATTTAAATTTCGCCATAGCTTATAAAATTCGCAGGTGGTCCCAATTACTCAGTGTACCAAACAAAATATGAATGTCACTAACAAAAGGAGGGCACACGTGGCCGCTTAGCACCATCGATTGTCCTCATATTATTATCCTGTTCGCCGGCATGCGGGCGGCGAGCGGGTTATCAACGTGACGTCATGGGCCAATGCGTTTTTGTACCGTACGAGCTTTTACGTGCGCTTCTACTGAGGCGTCTCTATCAACAGGTAACATGAAGGTTAAAACAGTGGACCATATGAAAAGGTTACTCACTAGAGTTAATATAAAAATAGCGGGATTTTTGGGATCCCGCAATGATTATGTAGCGAAGAACAAAACAATGGACAATATGGAACGGATACTTACTAATGTTTACATAAAGTTGGCAGCTTTAGTGATGCAAGTAGTGAAATGTAGAAGAAGAATATAAGTGTCCTTTATAAACGTTAATACAATAAAGATTTGTATGTGAAGTAAGTAGCCATCACGCTGCAGTCACAAGTGGTTATCACTGTCCATGGATATGTAACTGATGTCTTACAGGCCTATAGGAATACATTATTGTTAGTATAGTTCGTTGGTATTAAATTGTGTCAAATATTATAAAAATAAACTTACCAAATTGTATCCCGTTATGAATTTAAATAATGATCATAAATCTACATGGTCAATGCAGCCCATGTGCCAATGTATGAATCGATTCTACGACTTGAGAAACATGTCAGAAAACCTCACGTATCTACATGTATTTATCTACAGCACTGTCCTTTAGAAACAACATCCTTTAGAAGCAGAAACAACATCATAGTATATAGTTGATCCGTAAACACAGAACTAGACTACCTTTCAAATAATGGTAGCATACTTATTTTTATAACTAGTTTAACTGAATTGTGTGTGAATAATTAGTGAATTCTCTAGAAATAACTAAGCAAATCGTTTTCTCTTTATCATGAACCACGTGTATGGAAAAGTGTTAAGATAGCACCTACGGGCGTATGTGGGTTTGTTTTCCCTTTTGTATTAGCGCGAAAATATTACTACTAATTTTAACTGTCGAGTTTGTATGAGAGTACTTATGTCAAACTATATATCACAATTTTAATAAAATAACGCCGGAAATCCAGCAGAAATGCTAGTTAATTTAATGCTAGTACATTCATTTACCGATTCATGGATTCATTCATTGCAGCAGTTGGAAGTATCTAAAATTACTTCTTTCTCTTTCTATTTATAACTAATTCTTTTACATTTCGCTCTAACTTTGAAGTAGTCCTGCTTTTAATATATACATATTTTGATATTTGGCCGAATTATTATTTAAAATGATTAAATATGAATTATTCTTTCATACCGTTAATTCACCTGAGAGTCCATCAAGTTTTTTTCTACGTAACAATTAAAATAAGAGACTTTTTATTTCCAAGATTCCCATGAGAACCTAAACTATCTTTTTATTGACAATGAAGTTTGGACGCTCCCAAAGCAGATGTGCGCGAAGCAAAGATAAAGAACTCCGCTAAAAACTGTATGAGAACTGCGCAAATCTTCACCTATGACCCTGGGCTATTTGTAGTTGGACAATAAAAAAAATAAATTACAATCCGAAAGAATGAAACCATTGTTTGGTTGAAAAAAATATTAGGGAGTAAAGTTACCTTGCAATTTGAATAAGTATTTTTTAGTTGTATAAAACTGAGGGTAGCGTTGCAAAAAAACCTACCCTACAACTTGAGGTGCGCGTGTGATTTTTTTAAGACGAGGGCAGTAAAAAGCTCCGTGTAACGCTAGTTGCGTATTGGTTTTGGTCAACTTTCTCACGATATCGCATCTGCTTTTCGCAAATAAGATGAACTTTTGAATTGCACATAAAAAATAAATTTGATCTATTTGGATGTGAAAATAAGATAAAAAAAAGGCCAATAATTGCTTAAGATCAGATTAAAATAATTTTTCAGTGTTAAAGAAGTATCTAGAAACACGCAACGCCGATTATTATTAAATGACATGTCTATTGTTCTGAGATGAGTGAAGCTTAATTAAAATGCATAGAACTATGAAAATTTAAAGTTAGAAAATGCTACAGCAGTAATACCTACATAATCGACTTCATATCTTAGAGACTTCATATCCTGGAGCTGGCGGTAATTCCTCTGATGGAGAAGTTGTATCCAGGCGTCGGTAACCACTTACCACCAGTTGGTAAGTGGTCTCTTATGATTTTACTGTATACGTTTACTAAATTAATTCAATTTAATTATTACTCTATTAATTGTACTTTAAAAAAAATACATTTGATAGTAATGTAATTAAATTAATTCAATGTATATTATAATTTTAGATTTAATTAATTGTAATTGCAAAATAATTAAATTAATTTAATTTAGTTGTAAACCTGCCCATATCCAATACAGATTGGTAGAGGTATCGCTTAAAATAAACATAACATGTCTGTCGTTCATTGATTCATGTTACATAGCGACGTACCTACTGGTGTGTGGTCGCTGGTACCTCGCCGTTGCTTATCGCGGAGTATTTAAATTCAAGGGACTACATCCACAATGCGGGTAACAGCGCGCGCGTGCACGTGGTCGACATGCGGAATGGACTGGTGTTCATATCTGTCGACTTATTGACTATCTTTTAATTAGTCATTGCGTTTTTATTTCTATACATAACAAATGTAATATCACGGCTGTAATAACCAAAGGGGTAGGCACAGGAGTGTAGTACCACTTCCACGTTTCACCAGTTACATTTAGGTGCCATGGAATAGGTGGTGAGCATATTGACATACACCGGGCAAAAAAATCTATGCTGCCCAATATTTTGAAGATAGAGGTATTTGGCGGGTAATATATAGGGATGGCATAATGGCCCTGTCGTGACGTTACAATCGTAAAACAATTTTTAAAATTCTTTTTTTTGTAACGGATTTTCGGCCACTTATTATTGTCCGTTTCAGTTTTTACTGTTAAACACAGGTCTCCTCACGAAAAAGCGTCAAGGTACCAATCTTCCACCTTGACTAAGTGCGAATTTGGAGACTTTTCACGCCTTAAAACACATTACAGTGAATTGAGTAAGAATTATTTTAGTATTCAGTTAACGCCCGATAATTTCAAATATAATATTTACGCGGCAATACCGCGGCCGGCTCAATAGAGGGTGTCATTCGATCGCAGTAGTCGTGTTACCGTTTTATTATCGAGAGAGAAATAAAAAGTTTTTGCATATCCAATGCAGATGTTTGGTCCACTTTTTGTTCACTTTATTGAAGTGATCGGGAGTGCCGTTATGTGTACTTTTTTCACTTTTTTCACCGCGATGCATCAATTTGTTGACAGATGCTCTATTGAAAACGTAAACAATGAGACCGTAAAAGCAATGTGCTTTACTATATTTGTTAATTTTTCTCTTAACATTTAACATTATAGCCATATTGTCATCATCTATCATGTGTAAATAACAGTAATTTGACAAATCCTTATATTTTTTAATTGATAGTAACTTATTAAATCCTTAAATTAATTTTCTCATTTTGCAAGTGTATTACAACGATGTCATTAAATAGCATAAATATTATTAACATTACAATACATATTTAACTATAAACAGGATAACAAATAGACGTAATAAAAAAAAAAATAATCGACCCATTATAATTCCACTGTTGGAATATGGGTCTCCT